>JAMKCH010061853.1:0-20729 GCA_023653785.1 Ophioderma brevispina
TTTTACATAAATTTTAAAATAATTTCTTTAATGAACAAAATGTTAAGTTCCTGATGAATTTCATTTTTGTTATGGTATTAGGTGATGATTTTTATCAATTGGTCCTCTCATCTCTTGAAGTTGCTGGAGTGAAGACATAACTCAGTTATTCTTGATAAATTTCACACCCACTACTTTATGTTACAAGAAGAACTAATTTCATTTTCAGCATCCAGCAAAATTGTGGAGTTTATGTCTTCTGTTTGTTTGCCACAGTATCCATGATAGTGCCTTTAAGCTTGTCCATTATTTGGGGTGTAACTCGCTGTGAACTGTTCATCACTAGACGTGAAAACCTGTATACATCCTGGACTACAGCGCTCGTTAAAACAGTTGGCCACTCATCGTGTCGTCGCAGCATAGTCAAAAGGACAGCTTCGTCAGTGAACATAATGGACAACTACATGAACTTCCACCTGATGGCTGTCCACCTACAATGTTCGTATATCCTGATTAATCAATTATTTTATTCTTTGTCCCTTTGTCAAAGATATTCGTCCTGACTGTACTTGACAACATTGTATTGATGTCCTTGTATTGAATACTTTTACTTTACTTAATAAGTGTTTCATTATTGTTTGGCAGCATAGATTTGTCCCCTGCGATGATTATTTTTTTACGAAGTATGTGCTAAGCGAATAAATCTACTACAGTTTCCGGTGCAATAGCAACATCATTGTCTTTTAGGTTATCAACCGAAACAATTTCTTTTTGAATTATCTTATTTACATTAGATCTTTGTGTCATATACCGGCTACATATATATCGTAACCAAACAGCGTAAAGAATCATTGGCTGAAGCGGGATTCGAATCGGCGACCTCTGGATTGCGATCCATGCTCTAACCAACTGAGCTTTTCAGCCCTTGTGTTGGCGTTTGATCCCCTAATTGCTAGCCGTCATCTTACTCTGAATCAGCTAACAGTATTATTATTACTTGCCGGATCAATAGATTGATGGCACTCTCCCATGAAATTAAATTAAACTAATACAGAAATGGAAACGGCGTTGTACATTGACTGATCACATTTGGAATGCACTCTGATAAAAGACAATTTATAAACGGCAAACAGAGTAAAAATCATTGAAGCGGATTCGAACCGGCGACCTCTGGTTGCGAGACCATTGCTCGACCAACTGAGCTAATCAGCCCTTGTGGTGTTGTCGGTTGATCCCCTAATTGCCCTTTAGCCATCTCGTTACGCTGAATCAGCTAACAGTATATTATGTTCCTGCGGAATCAATATTGAATGCACTCCCATGAAAATTAATTAAACTATATACAGAAGATGGGAAACGGCGTTGACCTGTTACTGGATCAAATTTTATGCACGCTGATAGAAAGACAATTTAAACCAAACGAGAGTAAAGACTCATTGGCTGAAGCGGGATTCGAACCGGCGACCTCTGGATTGCGAAACCGTTGCTCTACCAACTGAGGCTATTCGGAACCCCTGTGTTTGCGGTTGATCCCCTAATTGCTAGCCAAATCATCTTTACTCTTGAATCAGCCCACGTATTATTATGTACTCGCCAGGAATAATATTGGCTGCACTCCCATGAATTAAATTTAACTATATCCAGAAGATGGGAAAACGGCGTTTGTACATTTACTGGATCAAATTTGATGCACGCCGATAGAAAGACAATTATAAACCACACAGAGTAAAGACTCATTGGCTGAAGCGGGATTCGACCCGGCGACCGCTGATTGCGATACCAGTGCTCTATCACGAGCTATTCAGCCCTTGTTTGGCGGTTGATCCCCTCATTGCTAGCCTCCATCTTTACTCTGAATCAGCTAACATTATATTAGGTTACTGACCGACAATATTGGATGGCAACTCCCATTTATTAATTAAACTATATACGGAAGATGGGAAACGGCGTTTGTATTTACTGGAGCAAATTTGATGCAGCGCTGATAGAAAAGACAATTATAAACCAAATCGAGAGTAGAGAATCATTGGCTGAAGCGGGATTCGAACCGGCTACCTCTGGATTGCGAGACCAGTAATCTACCAACTGACTATTCATCCTGTTTTGGCGGTTGAGAATCCCCCTAAGTGGTAGCCATCATCTTTACCTCTGATCAGCTAACAGTATTATTAATGTACTGGCCGCCGTATCATATTGAATGCACTCCCCATACATTAATAAACATCTACAGAAATGGGAAACGGTCTTTGTACATTTACTGGTCAAATTTGATTCACACGCTGATAGAAAAGACAATTATAAACCAAACGAGAGTAAGAATCATTTGCTGAAGCGGGATTCGAACCGGCGACCTCCTGATTGCGGAGACCAGTGCTCTACCATCTGAGCTATCCAGCCCTTGTGTTGGTGGGTGATCCCCTAATTGCTAGCCATCCTCTTTACTCATGAATCAGCTAACAGTTTATTATGTATGCCGGATCAAATATTGGTCGAAATAAAAGTGTGCAGGGCGTTTTCCTTCTTGATTTTATGTCCCCCGGAGCGTGTATAACTGCCGCCATCATGAGTTAAGATATGTCGCCATATACAAATGTCATCAATTTTCTGTTTGGTTGCTCTCAAAAATATTACTCGCCGTCTTACCCCATCAATTGGCAATTTTTGTACCATGTACCAAAACAGGCTCATTCCGGCGGCCATATGGACACTAAAAGTTTAGCCCACTTTAGGGGAGGTAAAACGTCATTTCGTTTAGTCCTAGACAAAGTTCTTATCTATAACGAAAATAAAATAACAGTTTTCATAAAAAAAACAATGGTGGCAATTTTGAAAATAGCAGTACGCGCTAATGTGCAACATTTCGGGGCGGAAACATAGCTAACCCTAGTCAGGTTATCACCTTAGGTGATATGTTGGAAAATAATCACAACAAACTCGAAATTTTAAGGCCCTACAGAAACTGACTAGTGTGACTAAATATTTCAAGGATGTTTACAAACTATGTCATCTAGTAGACCTCACCCATCTCCTGTAAATGGTTTCAAGACATCAGAATTTCATTTCAGGATTTTGACAATTTTCTTGGATTATATCAACACGCTTGGCACAAAAAAAAGGTTGTTAGTCGGTGACTTTAAATTGCAGTCGATACACCATCCCGTGCTGTGTATCCCACTTCTTGTCCAATTTGGATGATGCTGGACTTTATCAGCCTGTTTCCTTCCCCACACATATACACGGTCACTCACTCGATCTGATCATTACTCGTTTGGATGATAGTCTGACTCTAATTGCCAACCCCGGGGCCACGCATCTCAGATCATCATTTTGTTCTGTGTTAAAATACATCAGATTATACCAAACTTAAGAGCGAGTTACAATATCATCACGCAAACTGCATTCTGTGGAACTTAAAATCTTTTCAGGATGATTTGCGTGTCCTTTTGAACCCAATATCTAAATGTGTTAATGTAAATGGAAGCTGTTTAAATGTATTCTAATGTATTACATGTGGATTGGATAATCATGCTCCTCTCAAGGACCTCGGTTCGTAGGGTTAGGCCAGTTCAACCATGGCTGTATAACAATGAGATACATTGTGCTCGTCGCCTTCGTCGTAGGTTTTGAAGATGGATAGTGGCGAAAAAAGTAAACTGGAAAAACAGATCACCAGTTGTATGTAAAAACAAGGAAATTTGTGAATGATATGATAGAAAGGTCAAAAAGGAGTATTACAGAATGAGTTTCAGTCCTCTGACACAAAGGATGTGATTCAAAAAGGTCAATGTTTTGCTTAATAAGAAACAAAAGTTATACATCCAATTTCGCCAAAACAGCTGGGGTATGGAATTTGTAGTTATTTCAAAGAAAAGGTTCAAATGATTTACCAAGGTCTAGGAAAGTAGTCAAAAACATGTGTTGAAAGTGAAACTTCTTCCATCCGAGTTGACCTCAGGGATCATTTTGATAAGTTTTGATGTGTGTGAATGAAGATGTTCTGAAGTTAGTATATCACTAAAGTCACTGCAAAGTCCTGTTCTCTTGGACCCTATTCCAACGTGGTTCTTAAAACAAAACGTGCAAGTTTGTTGTTCCTGTTTATAAATGATATCATCAAAAGGTCTTGAGTAACTGGTCATTTTTCCTGAGTCACTAAAAACAGGCATTATATCCCATCATCACGAAACAATCTCTGAAAGCTAATCGAGTATAAGAACTATAGACCTGTTTCAAATATTCAATATTAGCTTTAATCCAAAAAGATCAAAAATTCAATACGTGCTCTGAACTGCCTCTCTGAATGTAAAGGCTATTTTAAAACTGGGGAAATATATAATAATATTAAACACAATATGCTTAAGGAAATGATAATTAAAAAAAAATAATTCGTGTGGGTTATAACATCACCTCATCTCAAACATTACATGTCTCCCGTTTCATTGCTTGTTGAAGACACTTCCATCTCACCAAGTGACAATGTTCGTAACCTGGGTGTCAATCTTCTGACCTGCATATGTCCATGTCACCTCATGTGAAATCTCTCTGTAAAACTTGACTTTCAACTGCGCAATATTTCTCGGAATACCTAGAATTCTTGGATTATGACACCATGTCATCTAATCACCCGTGCCTTGATTCTCTCCAGACTTGATACTGTAAACGGACTTCTCCTCTGAGATCAAACAAAACTGATATTCAAAAATTACAGCGTATTCCAGAACTGGGCAGTAAAATTGATCTGTCGTGCATTTGAAACAGCTCCATTTGGTTTACCCATGGAGGATAGAATCACCTTTAAGATCATGGTTGCTTGTCTACAAATGTCTCCATGGACTGACTCCAGAATATTATCTCATGTTTCTCTTTTACATGTCCGACTCGTTCTGGGCTACGCTCGTCTGCTGACACACTCGTATAGCTCAACAAAAAACTCTATCAAAACTTTGAAATCTGCCGAAAAGAAGGCACTCTCAGACTATGTCCTTGCTTTTGGAATGGTCTGCCTGCCAGCATTAGAGAGGCTCCCTCAATGTATCATCAATTTAAGAATCATTGAAAAAAACATTACTCCAGCTAAATGGTCCCTTAGTTATTTTTCCTTTTAATGCTTTCACTTGTTTGTTCATGTTGGTTTACAGCGCTGAGCTCTTTATGTAGCAGCGCTATATAACATACTTAGTATGTATGTATGTATGATGTATGATGATATGTATGTATGTATGTATGTTAACGTAATCTAGGGACCGGTGTTGTTGTATTGTAAAGAAACTGAGTCGAGTGTCCGCCATGAGAGAGTGTACTAGCTACCATATAGCAACATGTACGGAAATAAACCTTGTAGACGAGGCCATTTTGGTACAGTGTTGAACAAATGATGATAAACACTCAATGGGGAACACATAGACATATGAATGGTAGGACACTCAGTCACACGGAACCAACTTGTTATTATATGACACCGCGTTTCGATCCCCGGCGATGCTGTTTGGAGGAGAAATTCTTCCTTTATATCCCTTCTTTAATTTCTAATCACTGGTTTCTTTGTAGGCCTATGGCCATTTAGAGAGTATACTCCATTATTAGCGGTGATCTTCGTCCATTGTCCTCTACGCTTTAGATAAAGGGGCTTAAAGCGACCATCAGCGAAACATAATAGTCCTTGAGTTGCGTTGAGATTTGCTAGTTTCTGACCTGTCGAGCCGCAGGCGAGAAATGTTAGGTACACTAGCAAAGTACCGGTTATTACCGGTTATTAATAATGTCTCGATGAATTTTTAAAAAATACGCTAATCCCACTCACGCTATTGTAGCTTATTGTAATCGTCTCCACATGCCCGGTCGGACATAAAGTCACTTATTACCGGATCTAACTTGGTCGGTGGTATTAGTGTTCGGATATAAAATGCAGTGTGAAAGCACATTGGGATATGCTTCCTTTTTTTTCCCCCCCCCCCCCATCGGGCCGAACGAGGGCTTAAATCGAACGATTTTTAAATGCCGATGAAGAGAAGGTTTAGGTCCGGTCCATAAAGTTATGACCGGTGTGGCAGGAGATATGGTACTCCGGGCTCTTGTCAGGGAACACAATGGTAACAACTAGGGCAGTCGATTCAGTGGACTCTGCACGCAACATAGTTTCACACTTTATTCCGTTGTCGTTTATGGGCCCGGCATTGATACCATGCAGACTATGATTACTTTCACACCGGTACTAGTAAAGTACGTGTGGAAACTAACGGTGGCGGTGGGAGACGAAGTGGGCGATCAGGCACGTTTGGAAAAATATGGGGAGAAAAATGTTGAAGCGCAAGGGAGAAAAAGGAAGAAAAAAGGGGACAGGAAAAGGGAGGGAAGAGTAAAGAGAAGAGGAGAGAGAGAGACAGGGAAAGAGGTTGTTTTGAGGTTATGATTTACAAGCGGGCAGGGCCTGACCCGCCCGTCTCATTTTGCGACTCAAAAAATGAGTCAGCCGGCGAGGGAACCTGTACATTAAAACGTTCCCCAAATCTACATTTATTGTTTAACAAGCAAAACAGGCTTCTTCTTACACCACTGGCGATGCCAAATTGTGTAAAACTTTTTTCTATGGAGTGTGAACTGCTCACTATGATGAGATTGCGATTTATTCCGTATTGAAATACGTGTGTACACAATTTGGCACTCGACGACCCTCTTACCTCGTCCTTCTTCGAAGCAAGGTTAATCCAATCGGTTTAAGGTTACTCAAGGTTGAGATTTAATTTTTCAGATATTTTGTGTTGAAAGAAAAAGAAATCACTTCTTTAAGGATTATCCCTAATATTTCAAGTGACTTGGACCATGGTTTTTTAAAAAAGTTACAAGGGATGGAGACCTTTGGATCAGGCCATTTTGTAACGGAGGTGTTAAAAAAAACAAATCACAGACGGACCTTTTTTCACTATAATTAATTGGGTCTTTTACTTTCAAAATTTTCTAAGGTTTGTTTAAATTATAGCTTTAACATTATTCTTAAGGAAACCCAAACTTATTGAAAGATATTTCTACAAATAGTTCCGGCCACACGGTTGTAGCATTATGATTGCAAAATTGTTCCATACGTGATGAAAAAAGAATTACAAAGTGGGTGGTTTTATTTCCTTAGCAGGTCAGAAATTAGAACAAAAATTTACGCTGAGCTATCTCACTGTATTTTGACCTGCACTACGTGTGAATAAAAGTTTAAACTTAGATTAATTAAATTAATGCTTCACCAAAATGAAATTGAAAATCATGACGAGCGGACACTTTTTCTTCACGGACGGACATTGCATTACTTTGTATTGGTTGTCACAGAAAGTATAATTTTCACCAAAATGAATGATTTTGGCAATTATTTACAATTTAAATGGTCATTGTGAGAAGTTTTTCAATGGTGTTTAGGTTTCTGGCATGAATAAAACGGATTTCGAAAATAATTTTTTTTTAAAAGGTAAAACGATGTTTTCACATGTTTTCTTCAATTTTTACTCATTTATTTTAACCTTCTTTGGGTGAAAATTTAAATCCGAAGCAAGTTGCCATGGACCACTTGCGGTCAGCAAGTATCGGTATTAAGCTTATGGACTTAACGTATTGTCGGAAACGAAACTAAGCGCTAAATACCGTTATTTGAGCGTCCGCACTGCCAATTTTAAGTCCGATACTAATACCCGACGAATTTAGATCCAATCAGTGCGCGTCCACACTGCCACTTTAAGTCCGACGCTAATCCAACCGACCAAGTTAGAACCGGTATAGGCTATGGGGCATGTTCTTCTTTGCTGTTGTTTTCGTAGTCCCCATCAGTGGAGGAGGGCAACAGTGTAAAGTCATAATAAGTTACACAAATCATATATAGGTTTTCACCACAAGACAAAACCACTAAATGCTGGTCCATTCGTTTCCTCTGTACAAATGGGCGAGATGAAAACGTCATTTTCTTCTCCCCAATGGAACTCTCAGACCTTAAAGCTACCTTCTTCTTGAAGGTCATCATATCTCCTACCCACTCAATCATGAAATTAGGTAGTTATCCCCAACCTTTTCTAGCTACTGGACCGTGAAACTATCAGCACCGTGGACCCTGGAGGTCAAGCCCATTCTCAGTCGGTGTTCCCTGTAAGAATGCGGTTAAAAAATTGTTTGTCGGATCAAAATAACATATCAATTACAACCTTTTATTGATATTCCACCGATGTTGTCTACTTGACCCTCTCACCGAAGGGGGGGGGGGGGTTACACCCCCCCCCCTTCAGGTTTGTTCTTTTTCCTGCCCCGCTTGCTAAAACCCCCTTTTTGGTGCACTTATTTAAGTTGGCAATTGTCATATCCTTTTCCACCCTATATTCAGTATTTTCGTACTTTCCTCAATAGATGGACGTCAGGGTGAGTCATAATGAAGGATGTAGTACTTTATTTTGGTACCCATGTTAACTAAAACTCTAAGCACCTTTGGGACCAAATTTTACAAGAATCGGGTGTTCAGTACGAAAATCACAGGGGGTGTGGGTAACCACCCCCCCCCCCCCCTTCGCAATTTTTGTTACAAAAAATGGCTCAGGTAACGGGTTTAATATTGATATCAACCACGATTTGTAACCCAGGTCTCGCAATTCCTCTCTCGTTTTACGGGTATACGTAGGGCGAGGGTCCCCAAAAAAAACCCCCTCCCTCATTTGCATGGGGCTGGACTTAACACGTGGCTCAAGTTATTTACTGGTGTGAATACCTATAGATAACCTCAGATTTCTAATTAATGCAGTTCATGTCTATTTGAACCCACCCTGCACATGTTGTGATCATTCATGAAATAATTTATTTTTTTTAATTAAGTGAGGCAACAAAATAGTATTGTGCTAAAATATCCATAGTCGGCCTATCTTACTGAAGAATTTCTTAGATCGGGCTCACCAAAAACACTTTTTTCTGTTTTCCATGCTTTTAAAGTCATATACAGAAAATAAAATAACTTACTCTTTGCTCCTTATGCCTGGCCTAGAAATGAAGGGAGGGGCTTACTACCTCGGGGAGGGGGTTTTTTTACTCGGGGAGGGGGTTTATAACCCCCCCCCTCGGGGGGGGGGGGGGGGGGGGGGGGGGTGCTTGTAAGCATGTCACAACCAAAGGGCCTATTATAGCTGTAAACACTTCAATTTAACAGTATCAAAATAGCTTTCACTCACTTTTCCGATAAAAAAACCGCGCCCTCACTGTAACCCTCATGTACATCACAACAGTGGTGCATGGCTATCTTTATCCATATATTGTGGGTATTTAATTAATCGGCCGAAACATTGCACAAGCCAGACGCTTGAATTGCACATTAGACCTCAGTCATTTTACATTCGCTTCATAACTTCCGTCAGCCTAGAATGTTTTAACAAGCTCCATTCACCTTACCGGGGGGGGTTGCCCTTTCCTCTCGAGCAGTTCTCCTCCGCTGAAACCCCCCCCCACCCCCCCCGCGCCTCTGCACCAACAATGAGTCCAGGGGCTGCTTTTGGAGTATCATTGTGTTTGAAAAAGTTGACAAGATCAATTTACTTACCGAGGTCAGTGGGGTCCACAAAACTATTTTTCGCTAGTCTTTTCACACTGCTGCTATAGGTTTTACATTCACATCACCCACTAAAATGCCTGGTCCCAATTCGTTCCTGTACAAAATTGCCGAGATGAACACGGTCATTTTTCTCAATTGAACATCTCAGATCTTAAAACTATAACATTCTGCTTGAAGTCATCATATCTCCTACCCCATCATCATGAAATTCGGGTAGTTATCCCCAAATTTTCAAGCGACTGGACCGTGAATACAGCCATGCAACCGTGGACCCTGGAAGGTCAAGCCCTTTTTCAGTCAGGGTGTTCCCTGTAAGATTAAACGGTTAAAATTTGTTTGTCGGATCACAATAACATATCATGACAACCTTTTTTGGGATACTTCCTACAATTTTATACCTGATATTGATAGCAACCATGATTTGTAACCCAGGTCTCGCAATTTCTCTCAGTTTTAGGGTCAAATACTTAGGCGAGGGTCACCAAAAAAAAACGCCTCATTTGCGAGGTCGGCGGGCTTGACTTACCTTTTTCTCAAGTATTTACTGGTGTGAATCCATAACCGTCGGTTTGCTCCATAAAACTTAAAACTTGCACATTTCTTGAAAATATAAAAGTCATTTCTCTTCATTTATTGTCCCCCTAATAATCAGTGACCAAAGATACCCTAGACTGCAGCAAACATTGGAGCTAAGATATTCATTACCAGGCCCCGGTGTGCGGGTGTAAAACACCTTCAGATCTTTTCATCTGGGAGTGCAGGACCATTGTTGTATAATAAAAAGATCACAACGCGTTAAAGAAAAGACTCAGGTGTTTACCGCTCTCTTCGATTTAGAGAAGTCTTTTTTTAATGACGTAAGCGCAAAATACTTATCCTCATTCGCAAATAATAAATCTTGAGCTTCTATAGTGCGTGTTAATTAACTTTGTCCATGTTTTTCATCATTTATTCGAAAAGGCAGAAAGAAACACAACATCATGCCAGAAAAAAAAAAAAATGTGCTGGGCAAGCTTTGACCTACAACTTTGCAAATAACTAAAGGCTGACTCAGAGATTTCAAAATATAATGTTTTTTGTGTATACTTAAATATATACATCTAGAATTAAAATCGTACCCTAAAATGCTTTACTAATTCCAAAGTTAGAGATGAATCGGTTATCCTGTTTCAGGGCAGTCAACATTATGCACAGTATAACAGTGGCCAGCGGATATTGATGTATAAGAAAA
This sequence comes from Ophioderma brevispina, assembly GCA_023653785.1. Taxonomy (NCBI): domain Eukaryota; kingdom Metazoa; phylum Echinodermata; class Ophiuroidea; order Amphilepidida; family Ophiodermatidae; genus Ophioderma; species Ophioderma brevispina. The sequence goes on from JAMKCH010061853.1 coordinate 10,770, forward strand.
ATTCCGGATCCGATTTTACAAAAAGTTTGCTTTTTCTGTAGGAAGGACTTCGATGAGCTTAGTTATTTCACACAGGGATTAGTATATGGACAACCCTTATTTTTATGCAAAAAACCAATATTTTTAAATGAGTGCGCTCAGCGGGCAATCTTCTGAGTCATAGCCTTGAAATATGTACTTTTATTGCTTAACGTCATATGTTTTCCATTTAAACCCGCGCTTTCAGAAAAAAACTTAGGCCAACGACCTATATCATAATGTAAACTGGTTCGTTTCTTGTGGAAAGAGGACGGGTATTTTGTTACTCAACCCGAATCGTGAAGTTGATATCTGGCTAAACAATGGCTTCCGCATAGGGCCCTTGCACAGAATTTAAATTATGTTATATACTTTTTGTTTGTCTCCAGATCAACCAACATGGAAGAAACAATACATCACCTGGTTCAAAACCCTGAACATTTCAGTTAGTTCTGCAGGTGATTCTTTGTATTTTCTGCATGCTTGGTTTGTTCTGTTGGGCAGTCTGGCCAAGTTAACCTATTGACCCTCTCGTGAACATGCCCTAACCGGCCCATTGCAATATCTTTATTTAAATGGTTTGCTGAAGTCTATACAATATCCATTGGTCCCTGATATTATGAAGAGAAATTGATTTTTGGGGCATTTTATTCATTTTTAAGAAATGTGCAGTTTTATTTTGTGGTCAACAGAGGGTGTTATGTTATGTTAATAATTTATCAATAAGTTTACACCGGGTTTTTGTCTTATCCCCTTTGAATGGACTACGGAAGTTGTTACGCAGTTTGTTATTTGGTCTACGGGCCCCATAGGTCCTATAATAAGTGACTTAGGTCCGACTGTGTCGACACGACTTTGTCTCGGTAGCTTATTTCCTTTGATTTCAAGGAGCAGTACGACACGACGTGTCCTTTAATAATGCGGATTATATTTAAATAGTACCCAGTCCCCAAAATACTAATTGTGCAGACGGTATAGAAACACTCGATTCCCTATGGTGGTGTTTTCTTTGTTTTGAACTGCCGCTTTTTTTTTGCGGAGTGGCTTCAGCCCACTTCCGCAGAAAATAGTTGGCAATACATCTGACAAGACTGGATTGAAGCGAAAAGCCATTGTAATTGTACTGCTGTGTATAACAAGAGATTAGCTGACAAGATTGAACTAATTAGACAGCCGCTGAATACCAATTCATTTGGTCACGGTTCCTTATGTAAATTCGTTGATTTTTTATGGAGATTAGGAAACTATACATTTTTCTGAAGCTTAGGGTTCACCAAATAAGAAAATCAATGTTTGACATTTTCATTCCTCCTATGGCGGAGACCATTTTTGGGTTACAAAAAATATATATTTTTTTGCTCATAGCTCGGTCTCTGAGCCTATAGAAGCCCATGTTTCTGGTGTCTATACCCATGTTTTAAGGTCAGAGAATCCAATAAGATCATTGATACAACATCACATCATTTTGTTTGGGCGGGCGCCATATGAATTTCAAATGGCTGCTAAATAAGGTGCTTTTTTGCCCAGATCCCGGTTCTGGACTGGATAGGCACGATTTCAGTGTTCCTATCCATGTTCCATGGTCTATAACAGAATTACCTTAAGTACTAGCGGTTGCTAGAAGGGGGTATAGGAGTTCCGCAATCCCCGTGTTCGGTTTCCTAGGCCTATCGGGTTTGGAAGAGCAGGTAAACCAACCATTCTTGTCTTCATGAACATAATTCCCCATTTGTTTTAGACCAGCAATAGTTCCCTCTTTGGGGGTTTGCAAAGAAGCGTACATGAGGCTTTGTAGTTTTTGCCCTAAATTTTTAAAACAAAATTCATAACAATCCAATTTGAAATAGAAGTGGGGAAAAACAACAGGAGTTTCTCTAGTTTTTGGAGAAAACTCAGAGAGATAGCTATTGTAGACTCGTTCCGTGGAACTATGATAAATATTGGATCATTTTTGGTTAATCTCATCAGCTACTTTTGCTATGCTTTTTTTGCGGGGCAACCGCTAGCTTGATTTTAGTGGGAGCGGTCACTAAACGGGTTGGATCACTATTCACATGAGGCAAAACTTCAAGCGACATTACAATATCTCCTTTATTTTTGCCTTTTCGCTGTCCACTATTCCACGCTTCACTATCCATCTGAACCAACAATTCCTGCTATTCTATAGCTGTACCTGCGCAACGTGCCCGGACGCCGCCTTTTAGAGGGTGAAAGCTGGCATTTTTTATGGGCAAATCGGCTGCAACGATTCAAACAATAACTAAATATATAATCATAGGACTATTAAATATCAGTTAAATATAGGGTCTAGGCCTACTCTTTTGCTGATGCACAGGGCCGTAACCAGAAAATTTGAGGGGTGCGGGACCGATGGGGCGTAACCAGTGGGGGGGGGTGGGTGGGGAGGCGGGGGCTTAGCTCCTCCCCCCCCGACACAAAAAAAAAAAATCGGGAAGGGGGCAAAAAATGGAAGTGTAAAATGGGAGGAAGAAAGAAAGGGAAAGAAAAAGAGGAAAGATATAAAAACGGGGTAAAAAGATAGAAAAAAGAGAATAAGAGAAAGGGGAAAGGAGAAAAGAAGAGGGAAAAAGAGAATGGAAAGAGAGAGGCCCCTGGACCCCAACCGCATCGGGCCTTCGAGGTAAGATGCTCGCACATTGAAATCGGGAAATCTCTTTGAGCCTTTCCCCGGTCCCCCTGCGGGACCTCAAAAAAGTGGACTTTTTTGGTATCCAAGTGGATCACCCCACCCCCATGGTCCTTTTGGACTATTTTGAACATCTCATCACCAAAAAAATGGGCTTTCTTGTCAAATATCTCTAAATTGTGGGCCTTTTTCATCAACAAATTAAGCAAAACGTTGACATTCTGTGGAATTTTAGTGTGAGACCTGCACATTCGTCGTGCCTGGCTCGGGAAAGCATGTCAATTTTCATTCTCTCTCTCCCATATGTTCAATAATCTGTGTGCCATTTGTATGGCTCTAGCTTTGAGATCGAACCAGCATTAACTTTTAAGCCAATTTTTAGATTTAACCGAAATAACAAATCGTATAGGCTCATTTGCGTATCAGTAGTTAGCTGTAGTGTTACAATCACATATGGGAGAGAATGAAAAACTGAACATGCTTTCCTTGAGCAACGAATATATTTACATTAGACCTATCTCGTTATCTCATTACAGCCAACTCTTGCTTGCACATGTGCCAACAAATATGGGTTTCTTTTTTAGTCTTCTGGGGTATGACCCCTTTTTTTCATGCAATTCTTATAAATATGTTTGAAAAATATAGACAATCTCTCAATCTTAAGTCAAAATTTTCCAAATTTGCGAAAAAAAGTTTTCAAATTTAAGAAAACATGGCATAACAAAACATTGTCATACGTTTAATCTCTGCATGGTTATAGGCTATGGGGTCCCCTTTTCAGCCAAAAGATCCCCTATAGAGATGGGCCCATACCTTCCCAGATTCCCGGAGTCACGTACGCGTCCGTCCCTACCCAAAACAAAACTTGAGACCACGGCAATATCAATATTTTGTCATACTCTCTTAAACCAAAGATTGAATATCAACATTACAATTGGGATGAAGGAAAGATTAAAAATCGAAATCGTGTTTAAATTCACCCTTTACACAACTTCTCATCGCGTTCCAATCAAGAACGAGGCCTATAATGCCTAAAATACAACCTATAGGTGATCTTGCTTTTTCCACTGCTGTTGTTTTTATCTATTTTATTTTATTTTGTCCTTCTTGATCTTTTTGGAGTAAAATATGGCCAACTGAAACGTCCCCTTTGCAACAATACATGAACTAGATTGGCAGATGATAGGCTGTACCGACAAGTCATGTTTAGAGTGTCCACCCCATCCGGATTTTCGAGGTGCCGATGGGAAAGAAAAACAATCCTGTAATTTTCTATCATTTTACAGTAGTTGCTGTAACTTTGCACTGTAATATTTACAGTGTGAGTGAGAGTAACCACATTATGACTAATTGGCTCAATTTATACTCCGTATTTCACGTTGCATTCCCACCCCCTTGTAAACAATGAGTAACCACTTGCAGTCCATGTGCAAGAACCTGAAATAAATGCTTAAAAATACAACAAAAGATGATTTTAAATATTAATTCCTGTGGGTGTTTTTTCTGTGTGGTGTCTTTATTTTGATATTTTGAGTAAATGACCAAATGACCTCGGCCCCAATACACGATACATGAGCCGGACCGGTAATGACAGATAGATTACTACACTCTCTCATGTTTACATGTTTAAAATTAAACCCCCCCCCCCCCCCCACCCCCCCGAATTTTTAAATTTCATGTCAGGACGTTTGTCATCACAATCATTTATACGCATAGGCTCATATACCAAGTTTTTTGGGGCATCATGGACTTCCGCGTTGTTTGTCTTTATCCAGGACTTTTATGTCACACTGATATGACACAAAGAAATTGAATTTGCTTAACACCTTATCTGTGGAGTGTTGCGACAACAATGTTTGCGTATAATTAGTGTATACCAGTACCGACCAGACGATCAAGGCACTTTGCAGATAGAAAGTGCACAGAGTTATGGCCTATAGGGCGCCAGCACATATTACCTACACATTGGGACGTTGTTTTAAGGTCACCAATTATTCGTCCAAAATACCTTAATGATCATGATGTAATTAATGAGGTAAAAGAAAACCGTGCGCTTAAATTTATTTTCACTTTTGTTTAGGTCTCGTTATTCCGCCTCTTTTTTATTCCCAATAATTAAATAAACATAACGAGGTCAAACGCGCACGCGATCACGATTTAACGCGAGCCAAAAATGTCACGACATTTTTTGCGTCAAATAACACGGTTTGGCGATCATTTTAGGATGTCCTTTTTAATGAATTAAAATACGTAAGATTTTCTTGAATGTTTTGCAGTATGGCCCTTTTTCTTGTTCTCTTTTCATCACCAATAAATAAATATTTTACATTGAAATTAAGCACAAGGTCAAACTCACCCGAGCAATGTAATATAGAAGCCACGAAACAAATAACTACGTTTACCCGAGACCAGGTACCACTAATTTTCAATTCAGTTCCGTATTTACTCTTTTCAACACCCCGAACTTCAATAACCATTTTACACTGTTACAACTGTTTACCAACACGTGTCTTTGCAATTTCGATGAAATTTATCATCTATCAGCAGTTTTGAACAATGTTGAATAATAAATCCCGAGCAATCGCAAGACAGATGGGAAGGGATCACCTGAATCATACGGTACACATTCCAACATGGCGGTCACCATGGCGACCTCCTGGGTTAACATGGCAGCCTCCTATAAACAACATGGCGAAGTTCGATCTTTAGTAATTAGATTTTGAGAGAAACATTGGATCACTTGGTTGTGGCAGGCCTCTTACATTTCAAAATGGCGCTTTTACAATTAAAAGTCCAATCTGATCATTTTTCTTTCGTTAGCATGCTCCCATTTGAAGAAGGGGGGGTCATATTGCCACTGTCATTTTTTATCAAACCTCGTAAATGCCATACCCTGTTTTATATTTGGTTATAATGCATCACTAAATGGTGTATCGCAATATCCAATACAAACATCATTTGATGTAGTGCCTTATCAATTAAAAAATTAGCAGTTAATTTCTGTTGAGCATAACACGATACTATGTAGATTTAATGAACCTTGCGTACAACAATATCTATAATCTGTATATCAAGAAATAGTAAGCACAAGCCAATTTAAAGGACAATGCTCAACTCTTTGGAAATAGGTGAAATTTCACTGCTTTCTTAAGAGTTCCATAGGCTATGGGGCTGCATTGCTAAAAAGCCCTGTCAACTAACCTCTGTTCCTCGGCGAGACCAGTGAGGTTCGTCTTGCTTTCGTTCAACCACAAGACTGGCCTGCCAGGAGTATACAAAGAGAGGTATGCGGACCTTGTAGGTAAGGAAGCAACGCTTAAAGAGCCACTGGCATATTTTCCAAACTAGTTTGCGCCCTCAAGATTTTCCAAAATCGATATTTTTGGAAATGTTGTAAAGCGTTTATTACAAAACCCGTCACCTGAATTATTAAGCCGAAATCAGCATCCTTATGGGTAAACAAACGATTTTAATATTAATGTCTCCAGCGACATTAATTGAGCAGATGACTAAAATGGCGGTTACACAAAAACGCACGGCGGTCTGCATGTTTCCCACGTATTGCACCATGTTTTGACCGTTTTGTATCCTTTGTGTTTTAATATCAGTTAGTATGAGTCCATGATATCCATTAATATACACATTTGTTTGATTAAAGTTATGGAAAACTTAAATTAGCCTACAAATTCATAAACCTTACTAGCCTAGTTGGCCAACATAAAATTGAGACTTAGTTTGCCAACTAGCCTAGTTGATTGCTAGTTGAAATTCCATAAAAAACCTTACTATTGCCAGTTGCATTCTAAGAACCTTGCTAAATTTAGAGTTGAACCAGAGTCAACTTAACTCCTTAGTTGGGCAACTAATATGTAAGAAAAATATTATTATTATTTCTGTAAATATTTTTACAAGACAATTAACACGGAAGTTTATTGCTAAAATAATTAAAAAACTCAAAAAATAAAAAATTTAAATTATAACAATATTTTTTTTATTTACAATGTGTGTAAACAATGTGTAATTTCTTTAATTCTGCTGTTCATACTGGAAAATTGTTCTTTGTTTACTAAAGTTTATGTATGTTTTGCTTACAGTACGCAATTAGCTTTATGAATGTTTACATTTTGAGTAATGAATAATTTGTTAGTAGAAAATATTAAAACATCGACATGTCTCAAAAGCCAATTATGCAGAATTAAGAAATTCTTTTAATTTCTTTCTTGCTGAGTTACTTCCTTCTGTTTGTCACCTCCTCGATATATATTATAGGTTTTGCTCATGTGTACAGGCCTTAATATACGGAAGCTACAATATAACTTGGCATCAATGTGATCATGGTTGTCCCCATGTTTATCAAAGCCATGTTAACTAGACCCTTTCACACCGGAATTAATTTTAGGATTTCATTTAGAACTGTCACCTAAAGACATGTCTAGATATCTCAGCATAGCAATTCGCATGCATTCTCCATGGCAAGACGCCTTGCCCGAAGATGTAAAACACATTATAAACGTGAAAATTATACAAAACTTCATCTTTTGGATTGTTCCACATTTGAGATACCAATATAGTATCTGAATGTATTTTCAGTATTATGTATTTGCAAGAACGCTCAGGCGTTCTATCGGGCCGAAAGGCTTAATAAAACACATTGAGTTGGCTTTGCCAGTGACGAAGTGAAGGCCTGTTTCCCGAAGAGTTTCTTTTGGAACAATCTGCAAATTAGCAATTTCAACTTTCCACATCATAAAGAGCAAAATGTCTCACAGCGGCAAATTAAGATAAAGCTAATGGTTTTTTTTTTTTTTTTTTTTTTTTTTTTTTTTTTATGAAGTTATAATCGTACCTTCTGAGATGATGTCATCCAAATTGAAATTCCCATATTTTTTTTCAAAAAAAGTTTTTGAGTAAAACCTAGGTACAGGTTTGTATTTCTATCCCAACACAACATAAATAGTTATTTTGGACGCATCCCTGGCTACTGTATCGAGACCCACGGTTTTCGGAATTCACACCGGATGATTATCGGGTCTTGTACAATAGAAATAGGTAAAAAAAGTTTTAAAGTGTTTTAGGCACAAATTTAGATCTCAGCTGGCCCTACAAAAATGAGTCCGCCAACAGTAATTTTTTTTTTTTGGTCACTGATGAACTATAACCAACGAATTGAGGGGTTTTTTTACAACCAAGACCAGTAAAAAACTCTGGATTAACTATCTGTAAAACAACAGAACAAAATCACGCACGCACACACCCACACACACCCACCCGCACCAGACATGCCCACACACACACACACACAACACGCACTAACAACACTACAAGAAGCAAAATAAGATCACACAAATAGAAAAAAGAAACACTTGGCGGCATCGCATACATAGTGTACATAGTGTATGGCACCGTTTGACATCCAAACGTGATGACGTAAGGAAGGTGAAAATCGCAAAACAACTACTACATCTACTACTACGCCCTCCCAAGTGGTCCCACTTACCAACTCCCCCCTTTAAACCCGGAATTAATTTTAGGAATTCCTTTTTGAACTGTCACCTAAAGACACTGTCTAGAACTCTCAGCATAGCAATTCCAGCATTCTCCATGGCAAAACGCATTGCCCGAAGTTGTAATGCACATTATAAACGTGAAATTATACCTAACTTCATCTTTTGGATTGTTCTATATTTGAGATACCAAAATAGTTACTGAATGTATGTTCAAGATTTATTTATTTGCAAGAAACTCTCAGGCGTTCTATCGGGTGCCTGAAAGGCTTAATAAAAAACAATTGAGTTGGCTTGCCAATGACGAGTGAAGGCGCTGTTTTCCCGAAGAGTTTCTTTTGGAACAATCTGCAATTAGCACTTTCAACTTTCCACATCATACAGAGCAACATGTCCTCACAACAAGCGCAATGAAGATAAAGGCTAAGGTTTTTTTTTTTTTTTTGTATAAGTTTAGCAATCGTACCTTCTGCGATGATTTTTTCAAGTCAAAATTTGAAATTCATATTTTTTTTTTTAAAAAAAGTTTTGAGAAAAACCTATGTAAAGGTTTTATTTCCTATCCAACACCCAGTAATAGTTAATTGGACGCTCCCTGGCTACTGTATATCGGAGTACCCACGGTTCGGAATTCATACCGGATGTTTCGGGTCTTGTACACTAGAAATAGGTAAAAAAAAGGTTTAACACGTGTTTTAGGCATCAATTTAGATCTCACTCACTGCCACAAAAATGAGTCCACCCCAAGTATTTTTTTTTTTGGTCACTTGATGACATAAACACAAAACAACGAAATTGGGGGGGTTTTTTTACACCAAGCCAGGTAAAAAAAAATTTGATTAATATCTGTAAAATCAACCGAAACCAAATCACGCACGCACCCACACACACACACACACACACCCAACAATGCACACACACACACAACACACACACACGCACATACACACTACAAGCCAAAATACGATCACACAATAGCAACAAGAAACACTGGCGGGGCATTCGCAACATAGTGTACCTAGTGTTGGCAACCGTTTTGACATCCAAACGTTGATGGGTAAGGAAGTGAAATCGCAAAACCTCTACTAGCGCCCTCCCAAGTGTCCCACTTAACCCTTTCAACCCGGAATTAATTTTAGGATTTCCATTTTTGAACTGTCACCTAAAGACATGTCTAGATCTCTCAGCAAGCATTCCATCATTCTCCATGGCAAAACGCATTTGTTGCCTGCCCGAAGTTGTACAGCACATTATAAACGTGAAAATTATACAAAACTTCATCTTTTGGATTGTTTCCCATTTGAGATACCAAAATAGTATCTGAAGTATTTCAAGTATTTTTATTTATTTTTGCCAGAACGCTCAGTCGTTCTATCGGGCCGAAAGGCTTAATAAAAACCATTGGGTTGGCTTGCCAGTGCGAGTGAAGGCGCGTTTTTCCCGAAGAGTTCTTTTGGAACAATCTGCAATTAGCATTTCAACTTTCCACATCATACAACAAAAGTCTCACAGCGGCAAAATGAAGATAAGGCTAATTTTTTTTTTTTTTTTATAAGTTTATAATGTCCTTCTGAGATGAATTTTTCAAGTCAAAATTTGAAATTCAGATTTTTTTTTCAAATAAAAGTTTTGAGAAAAACTTATGTAAAGGTTTGTATTTCCTATACAACACACAGTATAGTATTTGGACGCTCCCTTGCTACTGTATCGGAGTACCACACGGGTTCGGAATTCATACCGGATGATTATCGGGTCTTGTACAATACAACTAGAAAAAAAAGTTTAACGTGT
>JAMKCH010061854.1:0-21502 GCA_023653785.1 Ophioderma brevispina
GTTCACTTTTAGCTAAACATGAACTGATTGAGACCTTATTAAAAGTAGCTATTAGTAGATTCAAAATAAGTGAGGACCTCATAAAAGGTTTTAGGTCTGTCATTCACGTGAATGGAAAGGTTAAGGAAGCGGGAAATATTTTAATGGCCACAGGTAGAAAGGATTATGGTACTATACAATGTATAGTAATGTAGTAGTAAAATAAATGTTGACATTAAAATAGATTGCTCACATCTAAGATTAGCTTGGATGTTTCATTTGAAGTTCAGGATAAAACCATAGGCAAGATTCATTAAATGTTGGTATTTGAAATATTACTTACCTTTGACACTACAAAATCTCATCTTTATACAGTACTGGGAAATAAGCCTTCTTATATAATGCAACATAACATAACTAAGTTTTTTTTGCCATAAAAGTGGGCCAAACTTAAATAAGAGATTAGCACAAAAAAAAAGCCGGATGTGACAAGTCCTTTTATCCTTAACAGACTATTGTAGTTCTGAATGCATCCGGTTCAGTAAGCCGATTCTGTAAAGTAGTTTGTACATGGACCACAATATGTTTTGTGATGGCACCGAAAGCCTGGTTCCACATGGCGGGATTGAACCCTCACCCCTCTGGGATTTAGTATGGAAGTCTCTCACGTAATTTGAAATTACTATAACGAGTATATCACAAATTGCACTTTTAAAGATCATAGTAAATCACACAGTTCAGTGCAAGTCTTGACTTAAATGTGAAAAGAGACAAATTCCCTAAACACCAAGTACTATAAACACGATAATTATTACAATTTCTTATTAAAGATTTTTAAATAAAATCACCGTTAACTTTGCAATTTCTGTTAAACTAATAGGAAACTATTTCCGTTTGCTCGTGTTGTAACCCTCCATCAAACCTTCGGTAAAAAATACTTATCGTGTTACTGCGAACCGGTCAGCGAGAACTTTACATGAATTACTTTGAGGCCCGGTGCAAGCGTATTTGGTGGCGCTGATCAGCGCGAATTCAACTTATAATTGAAGCTGCTAGGAACCAATATGGATCAGTACTACTAACAAAGTCACTACAGACATTTACGATTAGTAAATAATGATTTTCTTCTTCATTTGGAACCCTACGGTGCTGAAGTTAACATGATACGTTTATAAATATGTACTCTATTTGTTCTTTATTCATTTCGAGTACCGATACCCTCTAAGGAATTTTGTATTTTGCTGGAAATGTACAGGCCTACTTTCATGAAATTTCTCAAGTTCATCATGGTGATATTGATTTTACAGTTGCCACAAATACATCGTGGCCAGCGCGGAACACTCGGTATGCACGTTGAAACGTGGTAATGTATGGGCGTATATACGCAGTGTAAATGAGATGCAAGCACATACACTGCCATGGTCTTACGCTGAACGCTTTATGTACGCGGCAGGTATCTGATACGCTGGCCACGATTCCTTTGCGGAAACTGTAGGTGATTATACTACCAATGAGGCTTAGGGAGCGGACATTATTTATGCCGGGGGAGGGAATGGAGGATTTCAACTTTTTTTCGGTGAAAATTTTCGCGTTCCCCCTCGCTTCCGTTCAAAAATTTCACACTCCCCCTTGATCATGCAATTTGCCCGTTTTTTAAAAGTGCATGTTCCCCCCTCTCTATCGTGATGACAAATTTAACGTCCGGGCCCCTCTCTCTTTTTCGGTCTCCCCCCTCAAATCCGCCCTATTCCCCTGGTACTGTAAATAAGACCCATCCCTTAGCTAATTGTGGCTTACTTCTGGGATGGAAAAAGAGGTTCTGTCCCAAGAATCGCTCATACCCACGTATAAGCTAAAGGTTGCTTGGTGATGGCGTTGACACTTTCATACTTTTTGATCCATTTGCCAGGGTCTGTGTCGTACTTTGCAAACTCTTTGGCTATATCAGGGCAGATGTAACCCCAACGTTCCTGCAAAATACATGATTAAATTTGCTTTGATTATTGAACTGCTCAAATAATCAATCTATTGCATCAACAATGATCAATCAAGCTAATCAAATACAACATTGACAATTGTAAAGAATTTTATTCAAAAACAACTGAATACTCAGAAAAAATAATTATAGGGAAAAAAGATCATTCTTGTTAAAAGGGCCGGCTTAATTATTGTCTTCCCGTAACAATGTGAAAGTATTGGGTAATGCATTTTATCATCATCCTTCAAGGCACGTTTCACCTATTGATACATCAAACAGTACCATATACTTTGTCTTGTCTGAAGTATGAAGTGACGACGCGCGCCTATACCCAGTGCCGCCTTTCAGTTGCAGTGCGCTTATGCTTTGCCTACGCGCGCTGAAAGTCGGTACAATGTATACGCCCACGTTGCTAATTCATACTTCAAGCTGGACAGAGTATAGCTTCCATGCCTTGAAACTCTGTAAAGGGAACTGACTTATAGTGAATGCAATGTCAGCCTTGAGTAAAAGAGCTAACAATTTCCCAATGTTTTAAAGGTGCAACGAGAGATTTCAAGTCATCCATATTTTCTGTGATACGTAGTGATTTCATATAGATTAGATACGTAATAGATTCCCTACCTTTTATTTGGATACAGAAATAACTTGAAACAAACAGACACAATATTTGGGTGCCTCAAAATCTCTTGTTGCACCTTTAACAAATCCTCCAAGATTTACAACTTTGGCATATTCTTGTAAAATATCCAAATATATTTATTAAAGAATCTCGGGAAAAGTTCCAATTGATACCGGGTGTCTCAAAGCGCCCTCTATTAAGAAATTCCAAGATCTTGCCTCTTTTTTTTACTGCGCTGCTCTGCCCTCCACTTGGCTGCCTCTAAGACCATGCAGACGGATGCAGGCTTGCGCTCTCTTTTTCATTTCAATGATCGACTTGCGAATCATTCTTGTCTGTCAGATGCTTGTAAAGGCAGCGGTTATTCTATTGCGAAGTTCTGGCAAATTTGCTGATGGTCCCTATGCATAACACTTTACTCTTTAATGTTCCCATAGGGCAAAGTCTAGCGGAGTCAAATCTGGTTATCTTCTCAACAGAATAACCACTGCCTTTGCAAGCATCCGACGAACAAGAATGGTTCGCAAGTCAATTATTGAAATGGAAAAGAGAACGCTAGCCTGCATTCGTCTTAGAGGCAACCAAGGGGAGGGCAGAGCAGCGCAGTAAAGAAGAATGAGGTAGATCTTGGAACTTCTAATAATTGAAATTAACCTTTTCAATATCAGACATGACCTTTGTCGCACAAAGCAAAAAGAAAGAAACCATAAACAAAAGAATGAACTTGGAAGAATAAGTATTGTTGTAAGGATAATTTGAAAACATAACAATACCATGATAAAATAAAATGAAAAAGTGTACAAAATTGTTACATCGGCCCAGAACTCTGTCAATGTGTGTCCTTTTGGAAAGAATTTTGGTGTCGGAAAACCTACAAAATGCACTTTTCAGAGGTATATATGGTTTACTTTTTCTCTTCGTGAAATAGAGGGTGCCTTGAGGGTTCTCTTTTATGAGACATGCGGTACACTTGCACTATCCCGTCATTCAACTACAACATTGTATGATTGTTTACCTTGATGGCTTTGGCTGTTTCAAGTGATTGCTCTGGTGGAATGCCGACTTCTCTTTCTCTCAACAGTTGTTGTATGAAATAAGTGATGTCTCGCCCCGCGATAGGGATGTGTTTGATACAGCTACCGATCACGTAACCTTCAGCCTAAAAACAAAACAAACAAGAACAGTTGATATGATAAGTGATGTCTCGCCCAGCGATAGGGATGTTCTTGATACAGCTAACCGATCACTAACCTTCCCAGCCTATAAACAAAACAAACAAGACAGTTGTATGAAATACGTGATGTCTCCCCTGCGATAGGATGTGTTGATACAGCTCCCGATCACGTAACCCGCAGCCATACAACAACAAACAATGGGTTAATTATTTATGCTAGTTAATCTGACCTTCCTCTCAACTCATCCATTTTTGAGGATAAAAATGTGAAGAGATATTGAGGATTAGTCCATAACTTAATTCTTAGTCTTGGGCCATAGACGTCTGCAAATTTTTTCCAGCCAGAGCACATGAATGCAAAGTGCGGTTGAGGAATTTTTCTCACATCCTACAGACATCTTTTATAGTATGTTGGAGAGGAAAAAAGGTCTACTTACATAGGACTTGCCCTGGTTTAAACCCAGTCCTAAATTTAGGACTCCCTTTCAAATACCAGCTATAAGCTCACACAATGCCTTCACTGTTTTAAGGACATCGCCGATAAGTGAGACAGAGGCCCTCTATAATCAATATAGTTCATCACTAATCAACTTTCTGAGTTGGTGTTTGACAACTACTTTATCATGTAACGCACGGGTTGTTTTTTATCCCCCAAATACACTTATCAGAAAAAATGAGAAAGTCTGAGAAACTTCAGGGCATGCTCTCTGGACAAGCAAAGCTTAGAGCATGCCTCCATTTCAATGACCATTGATTACTTATCTGACGTAACGGAAGATGTTGCAATACTGCCCGTTTGTCATGGCGCTGTAAGTGAATCCTATAGATCGACCTTTTGTCCGTCATAAGCTACAAATAGCCTACATGAGGCACCCTTATAACATACCCAATATACCTATCACTTATGCTGCTAGTATTTGGATTATATAACCTCTTCACACCAAGCAGACTCTGGATACAACACAAGGTCCCATGACGTGCTATTTATACATGACAAGTTCTCTACAACTATGACTATATCATTCCCATGGCAACAAAGTTCAATCGCTTTCATTCACCATTTGTAATTGAGCACATACATCCCCTGTATTTTAGTAGATTATAATACCAGGACGTGTCTGGTCACTTTTGTTAACATGTTGCTCATCCCGGGCTACTGACAAGCCCTTGGTAGATTAGCTCTTGGCTTACCCTTAGCGATATGGTCATATGTTTTGTAGGTAAAGTTCCGTTTTGTTTTTTGGCATTCCATTTAGTGTTCCTGCCCCCCCAGAAAACAAAAATGCAACAGGTGAAACTCGTATTTCGCGATGCGTAAAATATGCCCCTGCGAATGACGTGATCACTAATTGACGACTAAAACTGCATCAATCCACCCTTAATTTTGCCACCACTGCTCGCCAACTTGAAAAATTGTTACCTTTTGTGAAATGACTCGAAAACTTGAAAAATCTCATGCAAAAATCCCTGAAAATTCCTAATTTTAGTAAAAATAATAATTTTTCAATTTGAAAAAACTTAAAAAACGAAAAAAATAAAACACTTTTTTAAATTAAATTTGGGACCCAAACAGTCTGAATAGACTGAATCCTTCAGTCGTGCAACATATGCACGGCCCCTGCGAGGGTGCTATGTGACGACTGAAAAATACGTTTTCGAATAGGGGACGCTCTGTGGCTCATGATAATTCACCACTTAACTACTGCGTAGACTGTTGCTGCTCGCGCGTATTAACAGACTGTTGCGTCGCATTAATTAGCGGAACTTTACGCTATCCACTGAACTTGGGATAAAGTTTTTGTTTTTTGAATTTAAATTAAACAAGTTAAAACAGGGTGTTTTTTTGTCGTGTTGTGTTTTTTTGGGTTTGTTTGTTTGTTTTTTTTTAAAAATGTGCTGTTATCGATTTAAATGTTAACAACCAAAATTGCAATCTTTGTTCCTCTGATCTCTGTAGTCGGTTTTTATGTATTTGATATTAAATTTTTCTGGTTCATGGTTGTATGTTAGTTGTGGTCCTTTTTAATTTCTACATTAAACTTATTTAGTTTTTTTTAGTTTTATCAGTTATATCAGTTGGTTTATTTGATTATTTTATATATGATATTTTTTTTTTTTTTTTTTTTAAAATGCAATTATTTATACAGGTATTTATTTATTGCAGATATTTATTTAGTTTTTAGTTTATTTATTTATTAGTTAGTTGAGAATAGTTCTAGAGTTACTCAGTAGTTTTCTCGTTTTACTATTTTGCATGTGATTTGGTGTGTTTTGGAGTAATTAATTTACCGCAAAAATAATAAGGACAAGCCTCAAAAAATGTAGAAAAATCACTTTTGGGGTATTTTTTGGAGGGGGACCGTCTACCGTCCCTCTCCCCCTCCCCATACTGTCTGACAAACCCCAAACAAACACTGGTGGGTCCCCTAAATTGGGGTTTTTAGTGGATGTTTTTGAGAATTTACTTTCCATACTAATCCTTTTTTTGCCACTTCTTCCAAGTTAACATACATGGTATACATGGGTGGATTCTGCCGAACAAAAGAAAGTTCTTCTCAGCTTCCCGAGGCCGCTCGCATAGGTGTACATTCCATTCATTACCACATTTCTTTTTTAAGCTAAGTCTTATTTTCAAGAGATTTTGGATACTATTTTTTTACTTGATCAAGAAAAAAAACCCATATATTTCTGGCATAGTAAATCGAATTTGCACTAGAGTCTCCGGCACAACATAAAAATCTCAACTTTTGTTTAGGTAACTCGGGGAATATCTGTATTCAACGAAATGCCCCTTTAAAGGTAAATACCTTCGTCCATGGACCTCAGATTTTTACCGGAGTGGTCACAACTTTGGTGTCAGAAAAACGCTAACTATTTTTTCAACTTAACCTGTAAACCTGTAATCTATTTAAAGCTTATAAATAAATATGATACCAAAACATGAAGCAAGGCCGTCCATTTTTAACATAGCCTATTCTGACTACAAAATTATGGTTTTTGGTCCAAAGGCCTATTAAACTTGACCTAGTTGGAAAATAATGTTTTAAAACCTCTTCTTTCCCTAAACAAAACCGGTGACTGGTCACCCGGGGCTGGTCAGGAATAAATTGTTTTTTATGTAGCCTATTTCATGTGGCCCCAAAACAAGTTTCAGCAAGACCAAACCCAACTATCTTCATACAGCAATAGTGGCCTATGCATTATGAGCCTAGGCATGATACTACTTATGTTCAGTACTAGGCCGATAGGCATATTGTTTTTGCGTTTTATATCACTATTCTAGCAAGCTAGGCCGTTTTGCATGTTTGTTGGACCTATAACCAGCCTATATCACAGACCTGTATTGTGCAGGCTCATCCCGCCGTGACGTAGGGGCCGGTGCCAAAGTCCTGCTAGGCAGTGATATGCCTAGTCATGCTGCATTTAGTTTGTTACATGTGGTATACCTGTTGGATGCCGAATGAATCCTAAACTAGCTTTCGCTCATTGGTTCGAGTTGGTGCTCACATAGGCATATAGGGGCAGGCCTACAGACTCAGATAGCTTAAACTACTGTTTACTAACTACCCCATGCTAGGGTCTATACTGTAGCTATACCCCGATAACTGCTGATCGGGCAATACACTGCTAGGCTTTAATGGCACTTTCTAACCCGGTCTCTAGTCTCCTAGGGCCTCCTAAGAGCATGCTAAAAATGTAAAACTAAAGTAAAGGAAGTGCTACTGGCTAGCTAGCTGCCTATGTCGCTCTACTAACCAGCGAACTCGTATTTACGCTATGCGTAAACTATGTCCCCGCCGAATGCCTGTCCACTACATGCCAGATACAATGCCACTCACAACCCACACCCCAACAACATCCCTGCCAACATGTCATTGTCCATCCACACACCCTGACCCTTCTCCTCCCCAACAAGGGCACCCTTCTCCCTCCCAACACCCACCCCTCCCACCACTCTCCCACCACCCTCCCAAACCCCCATCCCACACACCCTGCAAACAACCCTCCGTCCCCCACCAGCAACACCCACCCCGCCCCACACCATGCACCAACCACCCCCTCCCAAACCCTGCAACACACACCCCTCTCGCCAACCCCTCACCCCCCCCCCCTCACCCCACCACCACCAAACACCACCCCACCCCCAACCACCCCTCAATCACCCCCTCCACACACCCCCACACCGGCCCCCCCCTAATGCCATAGTAGTCACATGTAGGGAAGGAATTTTGCCTATCCGACATAACGTTTCAATATCCCCACATTACGCATATTTAATGAGCTCATATTTTCATACCTAGCCCGCATAGTATCACAATTGCAAAAAAAATGTGCCGATGATGGCCTTTCATGCATTGCGCAGGAATTATTGAGTATTCCAATTCACCGTGTCAAAAATAGTCAGCAATTAGCTGATGTTTGCATTTTTAATTAGCTATTTGTATACTCAATTGCCCGAAATACGCCCAAAATCTTATAAGGTCGAGAACTCTTCCGCCCGCTTCCTTCCAACCAAGGGTACTCATCAATCATATGCCCTACTGAACCCAGCAAACTTTGCAGGAAACTTTCATAATTATGCAATTAGATACTGAATTAGCCATATTGACACCCACTCTAATCAAAGTCGGAACTCCTCCACCAATCCACCTTCTGTCACCCAGTTACATCATTGTCCAGTCGCCCTACGGAACTCCAGATACTCGTATCACCATGGGTTTAACATTTTTATCACGACGAACAGGGAAATTTTTCATAAATTATGCACATTAGATAATTAATTAGCAGATGTACGCCCAAATCTAATCAAGTCGAGAACTCATCCCCCCGCTTTTTTCCACCAGATTACTCATGTCCCCGCCCTTACGACCTCCAATAAATCGTATACAACATGGTTTAACATTTTTATCACGGACACAGTGAAATTTTCATAATTATGCAAATTAGATACTGAATTGCAGATTTTTATTTGTTACGCCCAACAATCTAATCAAGTCGAGAAATCATCAACCCGCTTCTTTTCCCACCAAGTTAACCTCCTGGTCCGCCTTACGGAAACTTCAGAATAACCGCTTACACATGGGTTAATCATTTTTAATACGACGACCACAACGAACGAACGAACGAACCGCTCTCATTTCATCATATCCCCCATATTCCGACTCGTTCAGCGGGGGAGCATTAAAGAAACATGATACTGCATAGTACTAGCATCAGAGCGTGAAGTGCACATCAAGAATCATCCATAGATCCATTTTTAATTTTTAGGCCCCCCCATTACAACTTAGCTACATCAACTACTGCACATGTGCCTAAGGGAACTGACCCACATCCAAACCCATCCCCATACCACTTTGTTTGCATCTGGGGGGGGTTTCATGTGTTTGAATCACGCAGTACAACTGCAAGATAATTAAAGAAGAGTTTTCCTACCTTAGGCTATATCATCAGTGTAATTCCCTGTCATCATTCCCCTTGCTTTATTATCGTAATACGGGTTGTGCTGGGGTGCGTCCCTACTCTCTAGGCTAGGACACTTAGCACTAGCAGCCAGGTAGGGGCTAGGCACCAGCTACTCCTAGTCCTTTACTGTCTAGCCTTCTTAGCCTAGGCTTCGCCTTAGGCCAAGCATGCCAGTATTTAGTCTAGGCTAAAATTAATTCCAATTTGACCAGGGCCACAATCAACATCCATCTTGACTCTTGAACCTCTTCAAGTTTACAGAGATGAAAGACTTCATCATGACATCAAATCTTACTAGAATCTATATATACATGTAAGTATAGAAATTGATGTTTGTTTCTTCTCCACATTCTGCATTAAACATGCGTGTTCCATGACCAGCAGGATATTCACGCAAACAGATATTCACTAAATCACGTCAAGTGCGGGCGTACTACATGCCTGAAAACACTTCCTTCCTTTCATTACATCCCCTGCTTTGTTACTTTGTCGGCCATTGCCAAGTCCTGCCGCCCAATGCTTTGCCAGGCCCAGGAGGATGACCTGGTGCCCAACTCCCTGCCGCGCCCATGATCTTCCATTATATTATTTCATTGAGGAGGACGTCCTACTTGCCGCATGATCTTTTTGCCTCAAAATCTGGGGCGAAAGTGCTCCCCGGTTTTGGTCGTATATTTTCCTTTCCTCCAGTCCCCGTGGCAGAGCCGTACAGAAACTTGGTGGTTACTAAAGGGCGCCTTCGAACGGAGACTAGTTGACTCCCAGTCCATGTCTAGAGAGGGGCGAAACACCGATTTTACTATTTCACATTTTCCAAGATATATAGAAACCGGCTGGCCAACCACCCAAAACTGACCTGTGTATCAAAGAAGTAAATAGAATACCCTTTCAATGAAAACCTGGGTACTTGTCATGAATGTTAACTTATCTTATGTTGACTGGTCTACCTTTGCCCACCTTGCAATTACGCTGATATTTACATATTTAATGAGCTCATTTGCCATATTCGTAATTTTGCCCGAAATCCCCCACAATCTATCACGTTGTACCTCCTCAGTCCCCGCTCCGTCCCCAAGTTATCATCATATACGCCTTACGGAACTTCAGAAAACTTGTACCAGCCTTGTGAAAATTTGCATAAATATGCAAATTTATCAAATTACTTAATAGGCATATTTTACACCCGAATTTAACACCAAAGATCTAATAAGGTCGTACTCATCACCCGCTTCTTTCCACCCAGTTTTTACATCATCGTTGTCGCCCTTACGGAACCCAGATAAATCGGACCACAATTTGCCACAAAGTATGACATTTTTCTGTGCTATGGCACCTATTTCCCTTGACCTTTTCCCCCAATCCCCCCTGACAGACCCAGGGGAGGAGCCTGGGGGAATGAATTACTGGTTAGTAGAGGGTTCCCCTCCTCAATAATACCCAAGTTTTGGCGACCTCTAGCTCTCCAGAAAAAAAAGATTGCCCATGTCCAGGTTTAACATTTTTATCACGACATGCATACGGACTTACATACGACATACATAACGGACACGCGGACGGAGCCCATTTTTATAGTCCCCCCCCTCCGAACGAACCTCCGAACTCTCGTTCGGGCGGGCCAAAAATGAGGTCTTTCCTCCCCCCCAAGACCAACGCCCTCACATATATGTTTTCAAATAATATAGCGCACCTCCTTGCCACCGGCATGGTGGTTCGTGGGGTGGAGGGATCAAATATGGAAATTTTAATTACCCATTGAAGCCTGTATTTAACTTTATATAGAACCTACTTTGGGGGAATTTATTAGATTGGATTTTTTGAAAAACCAAGCAAAAGGTTACTTTGAGCATGGTCCGCTTTATTATCAAACGTTTCAATTTCAAGTTCATCCGTCTCTCATGAAAACTATAGACGGTCGTTCTCATTTTTATCCGCGATGTCCTTTCAATGATTTCACCTTCATTGTCCATCACTTCCTAGGATAGTTTTGGAAGAATGGATTACCATTTTTAACCAGGAAATAAATTCTACAAAACAGTGTCGAACCGATCACCCCAGTTCTGAATGCCATTGGGCACAAGAGTCGTGTCCATATTTCCATTGACTGGGGGTCAGTTACTAGGTGAATAAACATCTGGAACACCCCATTGCAATACACAATATACTATGCACGATCCCTATTGAGATGAATGACTGGCTTTTCTGATTACATGTAGATTCTAATGCTGTAACAGCATTAACAGCACCAATTACGTCAAAGTCACATGTTGATTGTTGAAACATTGACTTTGTACTGTTGTGACCATAGTGGAGCACTACAGATTTTGTGGTGTTTTAATGTTGCGTCAAGGTTGGGACAAGTGTAGTGCTAGCCTATGACATAAAGTAGGTGAGTTTAAAGACGTGACCTAAATGAGCCGTCTATATGTTGGTCTAAACTGAGCGATTGGTAATTGAAGGAAATTTCACCGATGCCGAGTCACAAAGCTAATTATCATCGCCTATTCGTAAACGACCATATGCATTGGTTGGCCCACTAAAACGCACAAATTGTTTGAAAAGTTTTACCCACCTTACCCGCCACAAGGAATCCAGTACTTTCTGACTTTGCACTTCTTTTTACATACTTAAAAAAATTTGTGCTGTATGTTGTGTTGGAATTAGAAAGTGACAAAATCTTATTAGAGTTCGCAGTTATATCCGCCCACTTTAAATACTTACCCATGATGTGGGTCATCCATCTTTTGAAACAAAGATTTAAATACACAATTTCGTCTTGTTTCAAATTTTCCATTCCAGGGATGGCCAATGATTTTATGTTAAAGCTGATGAAATCTGGTTACAGAAATTTATTTCAAATAATATAACATTATTAGTGTTATAATTTGGAAGCATTAATGGATAAAAATTGATATGTATGCCACTGTGTGTTAACGTCCCATGAGTTTTGAGGATGAGATTTGCCCAGGACGTGATTACTGTTTTATGTCGGGGGAGTCACAGATTTTAATTGAAATCCCACTGGCTTGGTACTTTCTTCAATATATCAACCTTATGGTACGTCTATAATAAAGTTTAAATTTTGACTACCTTACTAGCATTAAAGTCAGTAGGGGACCTAATATTAGTCACTAGTAATGTCCCCTCGGTACGTCCGGAGCAAACATGCTCAGAATTTGACTGCTTGATAAGCAGACTGGATTAGGATAGAACATCATCATCTGCTGGTATAAATGGGTCTGAGTTTATCTTATTTTAAAACTTGTCAAACCCCAAATGTTGAAAATCAGCAAGTTCCCAGAAGATAATTTCTTTTTTCAATAACAAAAGTCCGGTAACTGAATGGAATGTCTCATGCATACAATCGTTCTTCCTGCAGACTTAAAAGGGTGTTGGAGATCAAGCAAAATCACAATATAATGGACAATCTCCCTGGCCCAACATTATGGGTTGTGGGGTGGAGCTGGGAGCATGGCCCCCCTCCACGTTTGGCACTTTTCAGTTTTGAGTGGAGGCGGTGGATTGGACCAAGTGGTCACTGTCCATAGACTATTTTGATTTCAATAGTAATAGCACCACCCAGTTCGATGAGCTACCTAATAGACTTCCATTCATGCCGAGTGCGTATTGACTGAGATAATTTCTCGTAAATTTCACAGCGCCACGTAATCGACCTACGATCGAATCGCTACTGATTACCATGCAGTATGGCCCCCCGTCTTATACGAGTGTCCTTCCCCAATTTATTTAGTAACCAGGATCCCTGTTGGGAGGGTCTCCCCCCCACACTTTTCAATTAACTCATGATACACCTCAGCCTTCATAGCTGCAGAGAAAATTAAGTCTCGTATGAAAAATGTTCAGGATAAAGTGCCAAATGCAACCCTCCCTTAGAAAATTATTACACTGCCAGCAGGAAACTGCTAAATTTGAAATGAGGTCCAAGGTCATGCACTATGGTCAAATAATTCCTGATCATGCATTATCCCCACTTGCCCAATATCATTAGATGATCCTAAGTTCTTTAATTATCTTTTGCAGAATTGTAAGAAGGCTATCTTCGATGCATTTCATTTTGAAATTAAGGCACTATGTCTTTTGTGCCTCTTGTCTTTGCCTTGTGCTCTATTGGGCATACCTACTGTGCTGATGTGCCCTCTTAGTTTGAAATTGAAAGCCTGGTAAGTTAGGTTTCATCTCCACAAATTACAACACCGTACAGCAGTATGTTTTCATGCATCCAAAGGGGTACTACCGGATTCTCAGCCTTGAACCCATCACGCATCATGCATAGACAATATCCTGCATAACTAGTGAAGAAAAGGGTATTCTGAAAGTCCCGAGTAGTTAAAGGGCCACGCATGTCCCGATCACTTCGTCTCTAGAGCCCCAGATTTTACCAGAAATTGTCAAAATTTTGGTATCTGCAGAAAAGCTATAATTTTTCTCATTTACCATGTGTAATCTTAGAAGTATTGGATGTTTGTTTTGGAAGTTATGAGTGAATATGTGACCCATTTTAGTCGACCAATATTATTTTTATATAGTACTCTAAGCCAACCACTTGCAGGAAGTTAGCACATGCATTAGGGGTGCAAATTTTGGGTAATTACGCTCCCGGGTACCCGGAACTATTTTTCGAGCGGGTACCCGGGACTCCCGAAATTTTGTTATGTTTCCCAAAATAACTTGAAAAAGAGCGAGTCAGCACCCTGGAAGCGGCACATGTTGACATACCAGTATGAACTCATTGGAGTGACTACGTTTGAACAGTGCCAAAGTAATTTCAGAAAATCACAAACTTACCGCAAAAATTTCGGAAATCCTTCCATTTATGAAATCAAATGTATATTTTGCACTATCAAATTCAATAAGATTTGTGTTTAAAAATGTGCTAAATAAACTAAATTTGTAGCGGAACACCAATGGTATTCAGAAAAGATCTTTATTTTCTAAAGGAAAGTGAAGGGGTTCCGAAAGGGCCAACGTTACCACAAAACATGAGGCAACTTGGGAAGTTGGTTATTAAGGGGTTTGCGTCATACGATAATTTTCTTTTCAAACTTCGCATAAATACGGTTTCATCGATATGAACGAAAAATTCAAGAAAATTGGGGGTCACCGATGTCACTTTTGAGTTAAAACCATTATAAAATCCATTTTTTGCCAAAATTAACTGCATTAAGTAATTTTTTTCAAGGACATTGTTGGTTATAGTTCAAATTTAGCCATAATTTTGTTGAGATTTTTTAATCAAAGTTGCGCACTCATAATCAGCTTTTTAAAAATACAGCAAGTAAAACTTGCGTCATCCCCCTGGCAAGATGGCAGTCTGGAACATGACCTCAGATGACCTTTGAAATTGGTCCATGACCTTTGACATCATCCACACATGAAGGAACCCCTAATGCACCTTAACCCCAAGTCTGGTTTCAATCGGACTTAAACTTTTCGAAGGAGACGCGAAAAACGAAAACCTAAATAAAACCTAACCAAACTGGAACACACACATACACATACATACACATACAGACATTCGCACCCTCGCAATATCCCCCTCTGCTTTTCAAGCCAGAGGGATAAAAACATGGGGTCACTGAGGACCCTTTAGAGAAATCCATGCAAAAATCCTTATTTTTCTTGAAAAAATGAACCCTTGCGACATCTTAATGCGTATAGCTCTGACTAAAAACGCAAAATAATACGCAACATGTTGAGCGTGCGTCTCTGAGCGTTGCGTGACCAGCGCATATCGACCACCTCGGGAATCTCGCGCGCTCTTGGTTAAAGAATGTTTTTATTTTGCGTAAAAACGCTTGCTACGAGGGATGTGCACTCGTTTGTTAAGCACGGGCATTCGACGCTTCAGGCTGCGGAAGACATTTCTGAAGATATGATGCTTGAACGATGCCAAAAGCATGCATATATGACCACAAAACTCCTTCATCAGTAATGACTCAGTAAATGAGGAAGAAAATGGTTCACTCTATAATCAAGAGAGACAAACAATCCACTACAATTCAAATATTACAGTTGATTAACTTATGTTGAGAACGTTCAAATAAACATCGGAAACACACACACAAAAACTGTAAACCTCCCAGTCATAAACTAATGGTTAGTACCATTCTCACCGCACGACCCGTGCCGTTCTCAACAGGCTCACTTCTACACGTCTCAGCTGCGACGCATGACAGCGTTGATACAATTTGGTACCAGCAGAATCGAATTGGATCCTCACACACATTGAATTGAGGAACCCTATAGCAGCGCAGCAGCATGTGAGGCGATTGTAAATTTTCACCAACACACATTCGCACGTGGATACGATGGGGCAAACGGAATATTCCTAATAATTGCAGAAAAGGATCAATATCTGTGATTTAATTTTCTGAGCAAAACATAGGCAACTGCTCACCTTGCTCCCTTCGCCGCCTCGTCCTTACGGGTAGCGGGTTTCTGTCAGATAGCCGATCGACAGCCCTTCCATCGTGCACGTCTTGGGTGTCATCTCCTAGGCCACAATTGCAAGTAAGATGTTACATGTGCGGTTTTAGTGTTTTTTCGAGTATCGAGCCTGCGCAGAATTCAGTACCCAGGACTCAAAGCTCAGGGTGGGACTAGGTTTCCCGGGACTCACTTGCAATACTTACACGTGTTGGTAATATTGATACCCAATAACATGTTTACACATACACAGCAAGATTCATACTCAACGGGGGTTGTGTAAACCAGAGCTTAGGCTACTCCATGTGTATCCTTGCTCATTGACAAGGGTACACTTGATTGCATTATTGAAGCAGTACCTAACACTAAGTATTGCAAAGTACCCAAGCACTGGCTGGATAGACGCCTGTTACTTAGTAGTACCCATCCTATAGTGACTTGCAGTTGCCTACTTGGTGACTGACAGGTACTCATGTGGAGTACCACTGGAGTACTCCTCGGGAGTACCTTCACAGGTACTCCCTACCGGCTGCATAATAGACAGCACTTTGGACCATCGAGGGCCGCAAACATTCCATTGTTGTTTACAACTTTATGGTCATTTTAAGCTTCGACTATTCAATTTGAGTTGAGCAGCACCAAACCCCTTATAGGGACATTGTTTAAAAAACATAACACATGTGACCAAAATTACTCAAAATAACACAGAGCTCAAAAGCTCATTTGCATGGGAGTACCCCAGAGGGGTACTCCCAATGGGGTGAATAGTGATTAAGCTACTAAGTGGTACTGATTGGATGATGCACCGGCCCCACTTTTGCGGGCCGGCCGATGTGGTACACAAGCAGGTGGCAACTCGGTGGCCTACTAACGGATGCCTTCAAAAGTTATCCCATGACAAAAAAATGGTTGGTACATGTACACATACATGGATTTTGATTTTATTTTTGAGGCTCCCGCATTCACAAAATCACTGCTGTCGCTTTCAAACTACTTCACTGTCCTGTTTCTGCATTATCTATGCTTCTCTCTACTTATGACTGAGGAACTCTGCCTTTGTTTAGTTTATGTAGACCAAGGTACTAGTACCAAGTTATACTGATTAACCTTTGTAACTATTCACACCTTGTACAGGTGAACAGGTTTTCATGGAAAGCCTCCAAATTGGCAGTAGTAAAACTTGGAAGAGATTCATTGAAACCAAGTCGCACGGTAAAAGTTAATTCTGTTCAGCGCATTTTGCTTGTTTTGAGATGTTAACTTAGGTGGCTGTGAAGTAGGAATTCAAAGGCAAACGTTTTTTGCCGTATCATTCTTAATGTTGTTTCCAACAATATAAAAGTATACATATTTGAGAAGAGAAATGACTCAGGGAATCTAAATTGATATTTTTCCCAAAAATACGTATTTTTTGAGAACATCCATAAAAAATGGAGATTTTCACTCATTTTTGGTTCCCTATAAAAAAATAATAGAAATGTTATACACACTGTTGCCTTGTTCGTTTTTGTAGTCAAGAGTCATAGTTCTAGGGTCGGTATTTCCCTTTTTTTCAAATTCTGCACTATTTATCAAATTTTTGCACAAAAAAAGCCAAAAAACCGTGTGTTTCAATTTGGAACAATGCCAAGATTGTTCAAAGGGACATTAACATCATGACTTTTAACCAAAAATGAAAAACTAAAAAAAAAAAAATACCCGACACCTAGATTTTGATATGTCTATACGAGGCATTCACATTCTTACCTGTTGCTGAATGGATTCGAGGAACTGGGAACCAGAAAATCACGAATATCGCCGAAAGTAACACAGAAGAAACATACACCATTTGTCCAAATACTTGTCCCATTCGCTATAAAATATAGACTTATTCAAACCACAAGCGTTTCATCTCTCCCTATTCTTCACAACTGCTTCTGACACCAGCGCTCAATTACTTCAGCTGGATAATTATGATCCAAAATCAACAATTTATGAGGCTCAAATCGTGAATTAAAATCCCAGTTCTGTTTTCAAAAGCAATTCACGTGGGCAACCATTTAACAATTGCATACAAGTTACATGGGTGTTGTGCCGGTCATATCGAATCGATGCATCAAGGCGTTTCTGATGCGCTCTTTACATCGCACGCGCCGAATAGCACAGGCGCGTATTGCGTAATACGCAAAATTACCCGCCCTTTTGCAGTTCAGCCCATGTGATTGTTCTTGGTCAAAAATGCGTAACATAGTAAAAGTAAAATGAACAAAATATGAGGAAAAAATAAATATATATAGATTCTGTTAAAATGTATGGAAAGAAAACATGTTAATGCCGTTAAACATGAAAAAAAATAAAAACTGGCCATTTGACTAAGTTCCTGACTTCACAGCCACCTTAATAATGGCAGATTAAAGGACAGTGTCAAAGCTATGAAGTATTAAAGGGGCATCTCTAGCAGTGTTTGATTTAGAAAATGAAGAGTTGATTTCTCAAAGGGCCTAAATCCACTTTTCATAGTTCTGAGAACACAGCTGTTTGACCCCATGCAAATTGTCTCTTATTTTAGAGCAATTTTAAGCAATGACGACACAATTTTGACAACTGATATAAGTAGGGATTAAGCTATTACAGGGTGAGTCCAAAAAAACTTGACCCTGATTGTGTCCCCCATTTTGAATTTTTAAATAATATATATCTAAGATATGTGGTATCTTCGGAAAGCTTATTTCAGTATCTTTAATTTGCTGCAAAGATCATTCCAATCGGTTAAGTATAGACCGAGCTACAGTCTTTCAAATCAAGAATCTGCAGTTAATAAATAGGCTGATTTTCTTCTGGACACGGATTTCCTTCGCTGAACGCTGTTCATTTCAATGTGAATCCGTGGACAGAGCAGAAAACCGACTACTTGATTCAAACGACCGTAGCTCGGTCTATACCAAACCGATGTGAATGATTTTTGCAGTAAATTAAAGATAATGAACTCAGCTTTCAGATGATAGCAAATATATTAGATATTACTTAAAAATTCAAAATGTATGTTATAGCACCCTCTATATTCCTAATTCCGAAAGAAAGACTTGTAAAACTAGATTTTTATGAAAAATCATATTTGCCCAAAATGAAACTTCATCAAATTTACACAGAATGTAGTTGGTGGCATAAATACTCCAAATTAGTTGTCAAAAGTGTGTCGCCATTGATATTTTTTGTTTTATTCTCGTTTGAAATGAGACTTTCAAACAGCTGTGAGAAAATTACTTTTTTTAATAACCACAATGCACTTTATCAATTCATTATAATTTTGTTGTCAAAGTAAGATCTAACATGTAGAAACCAAAAACCACATTAGTTTTACTCTCTGATTTTTACAGGGGTTTCATGTATTTCTTTATTTTCTGTGTTAAGTGCATGTAGAATCCTTGACATAATTGAGTGGTTGACAAACTTGATATTGCCAAGGGTAATGATGTGCATTTCAAGGCAAGGAATAAGTTTGATTTGCTTGGACATCACTCTTTGGAAGCAATAAATTGGAGGAAATAAATTAATTTTATTAATTTTACCTAGAGCACAGTCAAAATTACCCACATTCTCCCTTATCTCTGAAAATGACAAAAAATGACCAAAAACAAAAACCCATGACACTTCCAGTCACCATGGGAATCCAGAGCAATCAGTGTGTAACAGCAGATAGAGAGGTGGGGCAATTTTTTGTTCATTTTTTATAACAAAATAGGATGCAGTGTGCCATCCGATGAATGCATTGCTTCCAATTCAACTTTTGCACTGGTTTGTCGCTGAGTTACCGTGATACAAAAAAAAATTACCTAAACGAACAGAACTTGTCTCAATCAAACTTCACTTTATCATAAAAAAAAACATATACCTAAAAAAAAAAATTATGGAGTTGTGGACCAAAAGGCCAATAAAACCAGACGGGGTCACCGCTGGAAAGTTATGTTAAACTTCTCTTAAGATAAGGACATACAAGCAACAAAACAAAAAACATAATCTTGAATGTAAGGCTTTTACCAGCTAAAAATTCATGAGGCAACCAGGGTAAATATTATTGGAGAATTGCATTGTGGGGAAGGAAGAACTGCAAACCTCCTCTTGATGGCAGATACCATACCCCTTGCTACCTCACTCCCAACAAATTTGTAATCATCACATGGTATACAGGAAATCAGTCTCTTGCGCTTAATTAAAATTTTGCTTTCCCCATGGGTATGGAATAGGAATATCCATGAAGTGATCTCGATTTCAATAGTATGGCGAGCCCCTGATTCTACAGATAAATGCTCCCCTCACCACAAGAACTCCCCTCCCCATCATCACTGCACCGCCATAATACAGATTACTTATTTAATACTGAAATTGGAAAGTTTGTTAAAGGGCTGTGGTCCGATTGCTAATATCCTCATCCCCAGAACCCCAGATTTTACCGGAAGTGGTAAGCCACTACTATTCTCATTTATCCTGTAAAATCTTAGAGCCAAAGGATGTTTGGTTTGGATGTAATGAGCAAAAATGCGTCCCATTTTGGTTGACCAATATTAATTTTACAAAGTACTCTAAGGGCTTATAAAGTTGCATTTTTAGCTCTCACATCAAAACAGATTGCAATATCGGTGCAAAACTTTACAGATGGTGTTTTGGGGTGAAGCCCTTCTATCAAGATGAAAACTTTATATACTTAAATCAGGCCATCCCCCTTTAAATGAAAGAAAACAGACTTTAAAACTTAACTCTTTAATTACAATACTGCTAACATGATGCAATAAAACGAATGTTTATGAGTGGATTCTTTTTAAGTCCAGCATTAATCAGAGTTCATTCTAATCTCTCTCTACTCACCACAGGTATTACGTGAGTTACACCATCTCCGCTGTCTATAACTGTTCCTGTCAACGTTCTTTCTCCTACCTGTCGAGATGTCCATGATGCTGCAAGGGCTAGTACAGCCTGTAAAAAATGCAGAAAACAGGAGCTGACTTCGGGCATTTCCATAAGATGACCCATATGACCTACTTTTTTCCTGACACATTTATGAATTCGGAAACTTCACAGAATAAACCACATGTTCTGTTAAGGTTTTCAAATTCCTAAGTGTGTCATTAAAAGTGTCAGAAAAAAGTGTGTCAGAAAAAGTGTCAGAAAAAAGTGTGTCAGAAAAAGTGTCAGAAAAAAGTGTGTCAGAAAAAAGTGTGTCAGAAAAAAGTGTGTCAGAAAAAAGTGTGTCAGAAAAAGTGTCTAACTGTTCCTGTTAACGTTCTGATACTTTTTCTGACACATCGTCAAAAGTGTCAGAAAAAGTGTCAGAAAAAAGTGTTAGAAAAATGTGTCAGAAAAGTGTCCAAAAAGTGTCAGAAAAAGTGTCAGAAAAAATGTTAGAAAAATGTGTCAGAAAAAGTGTCAGGAAAAAAGTGTGTCAGAAAAAGTGTCAGAAAAGTGTCAGAAAAAAGTGTTAGAAAAAGTCAGAAAAAAGTGTGTCAGAAAAAGTGTCAGAAAAAGTGTCAGAAAAATGTGTCAGAAAAAGAAGTGGGTCAGAAAAATGTGTATCAGACTCCCCCTTTTTAATTTGCTTGGATTCTAAGGACTTACTTGAACTGCTATATATAGTCCTGGCACATTGAAAGATTCGAACATGATCTCTGCTGTGTACTCCCTGTTTTCTGGTGTATTCAATGGTGGTTCTGTCTGGAAGTCAACATAAAAAATACATATTTAAGTGAAGCGAGTTGCATTAATTCCAACTGTAGCTTCAAGTTAACTTAAACACAAGGTGGGTAGACATGCCAACCTAACAGCAACAGAACAACATCAACTTCTGGCGTAACCCGAGTGCTAGTCTTAT
>JAMKCH010061855.1:0-50836 GCA_023653785.1 Ophioderma brevispina
TTGTTTGTTGAACTAATTGACACAGTTATAACATGTATGTTGCTATTGTTCACCATTACTTCTGTTCGATCGTGCTTCAAAACAATACTAATTGCGATTTAATTTTCGGCTTAGCAAGTAGAACTTTTTGCTTTGTTTACGTTCCAAACGTCACTTCCGGGTCTCAAAATTCCCGGTGGTTCCGCGCATGCGCTATGCGTTTGCTCTAGGTTAAATTGAACCCGGGGCATCAAGCCAATGAAATTGCTTACATTTTCACAGCTGTGTTTAAGTACTACGGAGGTTGTCGGTCAAGTGCAAATGGGTTTTTTTTTTCAACAGTTGTGTGCGCTTTTTTTGGGGGCCCCCCATTCTCCAGGAAAAGATTAATAAATGTTCATCCTTGTCTGCCTGGAGAACTAAGTCTGCTGGCTGATTTTTTTTCAAAAGTGCATTAAATGCAGTTAAGAGAGCGTAGAGTTATTAAGGCTTAGTGACTAATTGGACCATTAAGAACCAGGCGGTTGTGCAATGGTTTTGGGTTTGTGGTGTAGAATAATTATAATAGGGCGTTTTGATTAGAGTGTATCGGTGCGCATGGCTTAACAGAGAGCATAGCTCTGTAGCATGGCGCGTATGTCAAGGGTATTATGTTTGATAGAGATTACTTTTGCAGGGGAAGTTTCTGGAGGTTTTGAGTTATGCACAGGTACATTTAACAGAACCATGATTGATGTGAACTCATATTTTTTTCTAATTTATCATGATATTATAAGATCTTTTGAACAAAGGTTTAAGAAGATGATTTTTTTAAGTCACTGGGACCGAGACTGCCATAGTAAATGCATGTAGCCGTTTCACAAATTACCGTTTGAATCCCCAATGCCAAAATCGGCAGATCGTTGTCCTCCTACCCTCCCTGTACAGAACCACAGTATGAGTCTAACATCTCATGATCGCTTACGCTGTGCACAACCGAGATTACAGAATGCTGCTGCTTGCCGTATTGTAGTTATACACGGTAATAACGAGATGAATAGTTTGGTGTCAATGGTCAGGATAGGGTCACGGTAGGATAGATATCAGTGGCTCTTCGGGTGGCGACGAGATATTATAAATCCGACTTGGTTAAATCAAGGTCTGTACATATGACCCCTCTTTGCCCAAAGTGCTATATTTTTTTCCAAAAGGACACGTATATTAGTCTAAACAGTACAAAATACCCTTTCCCTACAGATTCAAAAAACGACGTACGATGACGATAATCGCGTTTTGTTTTTTTCCAAGGTAGGGGATAGACGACATTTTTACCTGAATGGTCCCCCGAAGCAAAATTAATAAACCCATCAATGCCGTGACGTCATCAAATCTTTATTTTTTCAAAAAATTGGCTGTTTTTTTTTTAATTTTTTAGGTTTTTTCTTTTTTTAATTTTTTAAGATTTATTAATTTATATTCAATTGTCCCCGCATGAATGTGAAAAAGATGGGTCCATAAGTTTAAAAACTGAAAACATAAGTCAGCCGGCTAAATACCCTTACCGTGGACGAATGAGCAGACGGATCCCGTGTAGTTTTAGCCGGCTTACAGCCACTTGCGCGCGCCTGCGGGGGTTATGCGTCATAGTCCAATAATTGTATAGTTAGGGGTTCAAACATGTAACAGAATGGTTTCATCACAAAATGCCAAATTAAAAAAAACAAATGCAACACTTTTTACACCGTCGAGGAACTCGACTGTGTTTTCTTTCTGTACGGTTCTTTCTTTCTTCTTCTTCTTCTTCTTCTTCTGTCAAATGATAATTATTCAGACATGGAACATCCCAGACATACCAAAACTGGTCACAAGGACAAGTGCATGCACAGGAACTTTTGACATGACCCGATTGGTGTCAAAGGTCACGATTGGGTCACAGGGGTCAACACGTTAACCAGCAAAAAATCTAGAATTAGCGTAAATCTTTACAAACTAAACTGTGCATCTTGTAGCACTTGATAACACTACAAAAAGTCAATCATGACTTCATCAACTTGACCCATGGTTTAGGCGGTTCATCAAAAGGTCAAAAATACTTCAAATTATGTTACACTTCAAATCACTACTCTCCTTAAGATTAAGCAACCTGATGTGTGAGTCATGCATATGAATTAGCTAGCCCCTTTATAAAATGTTAGGGGTCAATAAGAGGGTCAATATGGGTCATCTGGGGTCACCAAAGGCAACATATTTACAGTCTGTAAAATTTAAAATAAGGTAAAATAGAAAATCGGTTTAGCCCATCTATTAGGACTTGATGAT
Source organism: Ophioderma brevispina (assembly GCA_023653785.1). NCBI lineage: Eukaryota > Metazoa > Echinodermata > Ophiuroidea > Amphilepidida > Ophiodermatidae > Ophioderma > Ophioderma brevispina. The sequence continues at coordinate 2,278 of JAMKCH010061855.1, forward strand.
CGGTCAATAAAAGTCATTCATGACTTCATCACTTTACCCATGGTTTAGGGGTCACAGTCAAATACTTCAAATTACTTCGCTTCAAATCCACTACTCCCTCCTAGATTTAGCAACCTGATCGTGTGGGTTATGAATATGAATTAGCTTGAGCCCCTTTACAAAATTTATGGTCAAGATCAATATGGGGTCATCTGGGGTACCAGATCCACTTTTTACTTTGTGTAAATTAAAAGCAGGTCAAATAGAAAATCTTTTTACCACCCTAAGTAGTATTGATGGAGGTCAATAAAAGCAATCATGACCCCCTCACCTCACCCATGGTTTAGGGGACGGGGTCAAATAATCAAATTACTTATACTGTCAAATCACTACTCCTTTTACAGACTAAATAGTATGATCACCGTGACTCATGTATGTGATGCACCTTGACATCCCCCACAAATGTTACTTAATGCATTTTGATCAAGTCTTTGGGGTCACATGAGTCCAAGACCTGATTTCACTAAAAATGCTTTCTTCTAGGTTTTCCGGTCTGAGTTACTCTCGCTGTGTTCAATCTGTAACACGACCCTATTTTTTTTTATTCGGTAGAGTACTTGTGTGTTGTGACGGCTTACAAACCTCGACTGCGTCTCGGGAGGTAGTCCCATCATCAAACACCTCGGGAGAGCAATGTTTGCTACTTCCCTTCAAACCATTTTGTATTTGTATAATAGATAATACCATATTTTGGTTAATAAATGACCAAGAAATGTCAATTTTTTATTTACAGCTTTATGACTTGACTGTGTTAATGTAGCTCCATTTTTCATAACAAAAGCAATAATCTAAATACCTAACTTTATATTCCCATTTTTCAAGAAATTTTGGTTTTTGAAATAACACTCTTCAAATTTATTCCATTCTTGTAAATGTTCAAATGTCATGTAAGTACTATATTTGACAATATTGACAAATTCTTTACGGCTCATTACGTGACTGTGTTGAATATTTATGCTAACACTTGTTATATGGCCTCCTTTTGTTTTTTTATTAAACTTTTAAAAATCTTATTTTCTAATTTTATTTGGCAAAAGATTTCTCAGGAAAGTATTTTGTTTACTATAAAAGAGAGAAGGGGAATATCCTAGTTTGTTTTTGCTAATACCTGTTGTAATTGCACAATAGGTGAAGTGGAGAATTCCCCCAAGGATACATAAACTTAGTAGCTGACTCAACTTGTTTAGCTTGAGTCAACCTTGTAATATCAGGGAATTCCCCCACAAAGTTATATATGATTGATGTTTTTCAGGTGATGTAACTTATGTGAATTTCAATTGTCAGCCAGTGCAGGTTATGTTTAGGCATTGATGCTGTTGAATGTCTATTTTTAGACTGGGCTTTTTGTGAAGTCAGTATATCTTTGAGATTGAGTGATTCTCGCCGCCCGCAATCCCCGAGTAACAAGTAGCTAGAAGATAGCTAGTTTACTCTGCATAGAGGAGCAGACCTGTACAGTACCCTAAAGGCCAGGATAATTTATTCCATGTAGCAGAGTTGCTGTAAGTATTCTACTGTCGGCTTTGACCAAAAGTGCTGGGAATCAAATAGAGATTCCAAATTGTGACAGATAGAAATTCTGGTGATTATCTTGGACTGATCCTGTGTATTTATTATCGTCGAGGGACTTAATTTTAATTTTGTCGTCTGACTGCTGACAAAAGTTCCCTTCAGACTCAGAAGATTCCAATGCACTAATTAACCTGATGATTTATAATTGTCACTTTTGCCTGCTGTCATTTTGAAGTCTTCGCTGTGAGGACATATCATCGTTTGAACAGCAACGCTTCTTGTGGACATTACTGGACATTCTTGAGACAAAATAAGTATGTACATATTGGTGTGTAATTGTGTAATTTATATATTATAATGATGTTTGGACATACCAAATTCTGGAAACAATTACCTCATTAAAACTGTTATATTATATAAAATTCAGATCACTTGTTGCACAAGGCCTCATTTATTTGTGTTGAAAGGTATTTCTGACTTAGGAACATCAACGAGAACGTCATAACACACTAAAAATGATTAAGGATAGTGAGGCTTACATTATAAAGCTATACTGTACACTAAAATGTATTGATAGGATCGGGTAGGGTCTAGTGTGCAAACGCCGACATTATTGATTGTCTTCTTACATGGATGATCTTTTGTGTTACGTAAACAGCTTAGTGCACTCAGCCTGTACAAGGTTGTTTCATTTTTGACGGCAGGGAAATAATTTTTTTCTTAATTGTTAAATGCCCCATTTTTCTGATAAAAACATTCTCAGGGGAGATTTCTCATGGCAAGTAATTTGTTATGATAAAAAAAAACATGGATTCCACTAGTGTTGTTTGGGCAGGTCACCTGTTCGATCAATTGCACAATAGGGGAAATTGGAATTCCCAAGATGTAAACTAAGAAACTGAGTCCACTTGTTTGTGCTTTGAGATCAAAACCAGTTGCAAAATGGGAATTCCCCATGAGTTATAATTGTGGGTGATGTCAGTGTAGATGATGTAAGTTATGTGAAATCTGATTTACAGTGCAAGGTTATTTTTATGCTGATGCTGTGGTAATATCTATTTTAAGACTTTGGAACTTTGTGAAGTCAATAATATAATGGAGATTTGAGTAAAGTCTCGAAGCCAGCATTGTAATCAAGAAGCTATTCCATATGTTTATAGCTAGTTTTTAATAATCTACAAAGTAATGGTAATTTTTGTATTATATTTATTTTTTTTATTTTTAAGTTGATATTATAGATACCATAGGAGCTTAAAAGCTATTAAACAGTTTGCTGTCGTCTGTTAAGCCGAGACGCTTTAGTTTTGGAATCAAATGTGATTCCAGTTTTGTGGTCTATATGAGGACATTAGCGACGACGATGGTTGGTAGAATACCTGTATTGTATTGCCCGAATATTAGTGGTCGTCGAGGGAAAACCCGTTCGACTTGAACTGCTGGACAAATTACCGTGCAAGTCTCAGCAGATTCCATGGAATATCAACCGGATGTTTATGTGAACTCATGCGCTGTCATTTTGGCGTCTTCGCTGTGAGGACATATCATCGTTTAACTGCAACACTTTCAACACAGGACACTAGAGAACTCGTTAAGTATACCATTGTGTGTAATTTTAATATATGTAATATTGTTTTTGGACATACCAAATTCTTGAACCAAACCAATTAAAAATCATTAAATCTGTTATATTATAAAATACAGATCATTTGTGCACAAGGCTCATTTATTTGTGTTTGAAAGGTATTTCTGACCTTTGATATCTACGAGACGTCATAACAGAATAATCGAAATAGGAAATATTTTCGGTGAAAACTAAGGTAGAATTTTGATATAGGGAATCGTGAAATTAACAATACCGCATCGGACGCTGCACACGGCAATGAAAGCATGAACTTCTGAATACTACTTTTTAAATTAATGTTATGTTATTTTTTATATTTTTTAAAATTATCTTACCGTTTTAAACTTCTATCGTATCGCTTGCTGCTGAGCCCACTGAAACAACATAAAGTATTTTAATACGAATGTAATTTAAAGTATACATAGCTCTTTCGAATGGACAAGGTCTAAACTAATGCAACGTCAAATATACTTTCATCCGTTTGCATTCAGGCGCATGCATCTTTCTAAGTAAAATTAGAAATGAAAGCTCTAATGGTGAGAGTACGATAAACGAAGTTGAAATGTGGTTGCATGATTTTGAGGTGCCATTTTGTTGACATGGATGTGAAAGTGACTAATATCTAAATATTCTAGTGTGAATTCAAATAGGAAAACAAATCTTCTTCTTATCGTGTCCAAACACTGTGGTTCTCAAATATGATTTCACTGAATTCCGCAAGGTCCTTATTTGTGCATTGTTGCTCCAGCATTGGGCAGACCAAGAGGTGTTCCATTGTCTGTGGTGCTGTCCCACAACCACAGGTAGTATCCTGTTCTGCTTCCAGATAGCCCCACTTCTGCAAGGAAACCTTAGATCGGCCAGTTCTGGTTCTCAATCTGTTGAGGCATCGCCATTCAGCCCATGAGGAGTCATCTCCAGGTGGGAGATGCTCAACAGGTTCAATACCGATAGATGTTACTTGGTTGATGGCAAGTCTTTCTTTCCACAAGGCGACTCTCTTGGCCTCCTTAGAGACTGTTTCTAGAGGTTGGACTTTGCTTAAGAAACTCTCTCTGGATTTAAGGCGGTTGGCAACATGTATCTGTCCAGACATAGGGTGCTTCACATTAGATACTTGGCAGCTACGCTCTTGCATGCTCGCTACGCTGCGACGGATGTCTGGTGGAGCAATTCCTGCTAGGATGTACAAGTTTTCCGTTGGAAAAAAATGAATGTCCCTTTTACCCTGGTGGAATTCGAGTACATTTTGAGTACTCTACTCAAATGTACTAGATTTTAATCACTCTACTTGTTCACTAAGAAATGTATAGATAAAAGGTGCATTCCGATAACTTTGTACTCAAGGTGTACTAGAAACGAACTTGAAATCTACCCCTTGGGGGTGTCTACAGAAACAGTAGGAAAAATGTATTCGAAATGTGCACCTATGGAATGTGTATGAATAAAAAAGTTTATTTCGAGCAGACTATACTTGAAATGTACTCTAAAAGTGCTCTCCGTTTTGAATTTGCTCTGCAATACTGGCCATAAGTACTAGCCATAGAAAAAAAGTGCATTTCGAGAATATTGAACTCGAAATGCACTTGATAATAACAATGTACTTAAAACGTACTCGATTCAAACAGTGTTCTCAAAAAGTGCCAAAAAGTATACTGCGAGTACAACAGTCAATGATGAAAAATCAAGTATCAAAAAAGGAAATTGCGAGCACACCGAGTCCACTTCGGGTACACGAAATTTAAATCTTAAAAATCATAAGGACTTACAATAGTTCATTTCTACTACCTCACAACCACACTCGAATTGTATTTTGTTCATAAGAAATAGAGTACATTTGGAGATCATTCCGAGTACATCGATATTTGTTTATAATATCACCAAATAAAACTTCCTGGAGCTGAATTCGTGAAAGAGAACATTCAGAAAAAGCAAAAAGTCGGTTACGGGACCCTACGATTACGTAATATTCAACCTCCTAGTTACTCATGTAGAAATTTTAAGTACTCAACAAAAGAATGTGTTCAAACATTAATAAACGTGTGACGCTTAACATAATGTCTGCCAGGTGCATATTTCTGCATGGTCACCCGCAGGTGAACGTCCAATTGTTACACCATGAAGCTTGGCGGGGCCTCCTTTGTGCAATCATTATTGACTCTTTAAAGATATCTCGTTTAAATTTCAATTATACATGGTTTTTAAAAAGTTAACTCACGGTCATTGATCACCCACTTCCGGAAATTCCATAGAATTTGTGGTAACCTATAGTGATGTGTAGGTGTTTAACAATATAACGTTTAATATTACAGATGACATGTAGGAACCTGGTGTTTTTAATCATCCTGTATAATCCTGTAGAGTTTGACTGATAACTTCTGGATTAAATTGCAATACTTTATAGCATAACTTACATTCATATTCGCAGACAAATCGATGAGAATACTGACACGGTTTGTCACCCCAAAGGTAATCAGTCACTTCATATAATATAATGCATGTCCCGTTTTCATTCCTTCCCCATTTATTCCACGCTGTATATTCTACCGGAGACCCATCTGACCAGTATAAAGGTCCTCCATTTACCTCACAAGCAAGTCCCATCCAGGCGCTCCCACTACCGTTGTCGGTCAGTACTTGAGCTATGAAATTCTGTTCCTCTTCTGATTTTATGTCGACAAGGTGGCAGTCAGGAGCACACGTATCAGCAGCTTGCTGTCTGGTTACGAGATTCTCGTGTATTTTATAACATGATTGTTGAAAAGAGAAATGATCAGTCGGACATTCTAAAAAATAATGTAGATAAAATGCAGAAATGTTTTCTCTGAATTGTTAACGCCAGAAAAACTGAATAATTAATGTTAATACTGAAAGAGAAGAATAGGGTAATACTTTTCCCACCGTTGTAATCATGATTATACCTAGAGATCCTCAAGACCTCTAAGACGTTATTAGACAAAAGCAAAAATAACATTTTAAAGGTTTGAGCGTATTAACGATAGGATACAATAGGGCCCGGTGGCATAGCATACACTGTGTGAATCGGTTCAAATAGTCTGCATACGAAATATAAACGCTTCGTACTTTGTTATTTGTTATTCGTAATGTATTATTTTTTTAAATGTTTACCAATGCGTACTATTATTAACCCAGCACAATGTACACCACTGTGCTATCTACTCCATAAATATAGAGTAATAAAATGCTAGAAGTCGTCCGGCCCTCTAGATTCAACGAGCTCACTGGCAGGCATTTGTTGACTGATGTACTGTAGAAACCTCTGCTTCCTACTTCTATTTGAAAGTAGTATGTAGACCATCCTCTGCATTTGCACAGTCAGCCACTTGATTTTGGTATTTGTACTTCTTTCTTGCATATGCATTGGATAGGTTCTCCTCCATAGGGACCGTCAGCTCTATGATGATCACTGTCTTTGTTTTGGTAGAAAAGATGATGCTATCTGGTCTCTTAGCTGTCTCAGTGATTTCTGGAGGGAACACTAGTATTAGTATTTGTTTGTGTTCCTCATCCATCAGGAATATTCAGTTATTGGCCTTCTTCAGCCTGTCTTAGGCATTGGTAAGATTGGATTTCGATAGGTTGTACCATCAGCTGTGCGAAAGGCTATTGTAGGGATGGAGTTCAGATTCTCAGGTGCGACGGTTTTTTTTTCTGATTTGCCTCTACGACGTATGGTGCCAGACCTGTAGAGATTGCTTTCAGTGTTTGGTCATGGGGCCAGTTGTATCTTCCTCTTTGTAAAGAGTGGTTACAACCATTGGGGGTGTGGAACAGTGTACAATGACAGTGATGACATAATTGGCAGAGTCCAAGATTGGTCTTACCCCACAGCTTCAGATTTGCAGGGGATGGAAGTTGATCATGGATTGCGTTGATGTAGAAAGATAGCAGCTCTGGCGTCCAGACATACAACAGTTTCTTCGAGGTGTGTAGACCTGCATGACAGACTTCCAGTTCAACCACTGCCCTTGATTCGCACATCCGTAAAGATAGACCAACATGTCTCCCTCATCTTTTATTAGTCCGATGAGGCATTTTCTTTATTCTTGATGACTCATGTCTTTGATCAGCTTTGGGTTCTTTTTTTACCCAAGACTGGCTGTATCCGTCTGACCTCTAGCCATTTCATATTAAACATGTTAAAGCTAACCATCAATCATGCTCTCTGTAATCAAGAAAACCGCTTTGAAATCACTTCAACAACTGGCTCACATCTGGCGTCATAAGGTCAGATAACTTTATACAGATAAACTACTCAAGAAAAAAATCGACTTGGGACTGTGGTGATCGTCTTGGAAACCTTTAATGGGATTTCCTCCTTTAAACGTCAATGGTGTCTCGATTCTCACCAACATTTGTACACAGATGCTGGTGGTTGCATTGGGTTTGCGGCGTATTTTCAAGGGCGATGGGCTCAAGATTCTTTTAGAGGGAATATTCAGCAAAACATTACTTGAACTATGCTTCCCCATTTGTGTAGTATTGTCCAAGTTGGTATCGTGAACTTAGATCTAAACGGATAATGTTACAAACTGAATACTCAAGAATGCAGAGTTTTCACCCCCTGGCCCCTCAGCTCATGCAGACAAAAGAAAGGCGCATTTCCAGCATATCTTTGGGGGGTTTTAGAGCGAATTGAGGCGTCGCTAATTGCGGTCATCAGACGTACGATGTTTTCAGAGATAAACACTCTCCTTGTCAGAGGGATTATACGGGTTCTCTGTTTTGCCATTTCGAGAAGTTTCACTCGTTTTTAAGTTCACGTATCCTGCGTAAATCATCGCAAGCATTAGGCTAACCCAAGTTAACTCGCGCACTCATTCTTTTTTCGAATAGGAAGCGCTAACAAAGCTGCGGAGGCTATGAATTAGCCCCAACAAACACCTTTGCAAGTACCATACTCACCTACAAATTCGTTTTTCCGATGCCACCGGAACCTCTCATAGCAATAATACGCAATCATAGTTCCGCACAATAAACGTTCCTTGGAGATTCTCGAGAGCTTGCGCTTAAAGCATAACAGCACATTTTTTAAGCGCGCTCCCAATTTCCCCAAATAATTTTGAGATTTTGCAACAGTTTTTGGAATTGTCTAGTAAACTATACCTGTGAATTGTAGAGAGCTCGGAATTCCTATGTATGCGCAAGCGAAGGAATTTTTGTAATTAGAATAGTTAATAGCGAGATCTCCGATAATATTCAACTTCTGTCTGCTGAAACGGTCCCTGTCCAAGAAGGAAGAACCGAAAAAATTCTAGTACGTGTCTCTACTCTCATCCATTAGTTTTTTCCGTCGCAGGGCAATTTCAAATAGTTCCAGTAAATGTTCTGTGTGGACTATTTCATCATGGGCGGACATTAATTTAGCATTTATTTCTTTTTTATGAAAAGTACACTTAAAAGTATAAATTTAAAAATTAAAAAATTGCTTATTTTATGAGGTTATTTACATCATTACCAACACAGCTGTGCAAAAATATCACATTTTGAAAATGCGGGCGCTCTTCAAAATAACTTGAATTTTAAAAATTGCTTTAAGTTTTTGTTTAATTCCCTCCGATTGCACAGGGTTGAAAATAATGTTGCCAATCTTGGCTATTAGCTTTACATGAAGTTGAAATGGTCTAAATAGTAGATTAATAAAACAAGGCCACGATGAGGTTCCGGAACCTCTAGTTCACTGATCCCAAGCAATGGCAACTGATCCCTAGCAATTGCAACAGTTTAAATAATATACCCTTCAGGGCTACCTGATAACATAGTTTTTAAGTATCTGCTTATAACAATAGAACAAGAATTCAAAATAATTCTAAAGGCGTATCCTATTATCTCTCTCCCTGTCTGTTATTACTGAGTGTAATAAGTGTCTTATTCACCTTCACTCGTAACCCACTGGCCGCTCCATTGCTGTTGTTTTTGTTCATGTTCGTCACCACCTTAACGATGAACGACTGTAGTATTGCACTGTGAAATTGCGTGTACTCTGTTGAAATAAAGATTTATCAAATGATAAAGTTTGAAATTGTGTGTGTAGTGAATGTAAAAACAAGGCTCAAGGAGGTTTCCTGAACCTTTATTTCACTCTCCCTATAAATTGCCATGGAAACAAACTAGTCAAACACAAGCTGGAATCGGACTAACTAAAACTAGCATTGGTGCTCTGCCACTCAGCTATCATCACCCCGGTTGGGTAGGAGGCGTCAATAGATATCATCCTATAGGTGTTAGGCATCCGAAAGGTGTCCAGTACGGCTAGCATTAGAAACGGTCCAATGAATCAGTGTGCCACTTTTCAGAAATTGAATAAAATTTGTTTAGAATACTAATTTTGTTTATTTAGTATTTGGAGATTTAAGTCCCCTGTCGAAAACCGAAAAAAGTGCCGTTATTATTCAAAATATGAAATAAAATACAAGCGCATTTCAATTGTTTTAAGCGCCAAAGCAACGTTGATTTTGATATTCACTTGAGAGAAATGTTGTTATTGTCCCATTGAGGGTTACCAAGGTATCTCCGATCAACGTTAACAAGATACGTTTAATAAAATACAATACGTTAATATTTATACATACAAGAGTCCAATTGTTCACCCTCATCGACCAGCTTAATAAAATAACAATACAACCTTTCATTCATGTTAAACACGTTGATTTATATTCGGCTTGAGAGAAATGTAGTTATTGTCTCCATAGGGCTACCAAGGTAATCTACGATCAACGTTAATAAGATCGTTAATAAAACAATACGTTAATAGCTATACATCAATACGTCAACTTGTTAATAAAATACAATACGCCTTTCAATTGTTAAGCACTTTTATTTAAATTCACTTGAGAGAAATGTAGTTATTGTCTCCATTAGGACTACCAAGGTAATCTACGATCAAACGTTAATAAGATACGTTAATAAAATACAATACGTTAATATTGTATACAATACAATACGTCAATACGTTAATAAAATACAATATGCCTTTCAATTGTTAAACACGTTGATTTATATTCACTTGAGAGAAATGTAGTTATTGTCTCCATTAGGACTACCAAGGTAATCTACGATCAAACGTTAATACCATTATTGTAAATAGTTCTATTGTGATAAAATCATCGTTATTTCTTTTATGTTATCACTTGTATTATCTGCAAAAAATTGTGGCAATTTTCCCTTTTTCTATACGACCCTCTACTAAAATTACTAGAAGTTAAACCACAAGCTTCTAATAAGACATGTCAAAGGGGCACAAGGCATTCAGTGTGTACTAGTTTCATAATTTAGGGTCCCAAGTGCCCTCCTTGACCCTCATCCCTGTTTTACCTCACATTGCGATTACAATAGAAATTTATATATTTGGTAGAACATAGTAGGCCTACACCAGCATATAAACATCGTCCATCTATCAAACTATGTTTCCAGGAAATGCACAGTTGAAAAAAAATATACCGCGTATCAAATAAGTCGTCCGATTATGTGGTTAATAGGAGCCTGATCCGTCACTGCACTATGAGCTACACCTAATTTTAACGTAAGTACGCCTAAATGACCTTTGGCCTCCCCATCTTTTCCCAATTTAAGACCCTTGTTTCAATAGGCATACCAAATATGAGCCTGATCCGTCACTGCACTAAATAAAAAGCTACACCTAATTTTAAATAACCAAGAGTGTATACCACATGCATAATATACGACCATAAGTGACCCCTAAATGACCTTTGACCTCCATATATGCACAACACACACATGCCCTTTGTTTCGATGACTACTGTTCAAAAGAATTTAGTTTGTGTTAGAATACGTAGCTATATGTTTTAAACTCACCCTCTGTCCCTGAAAAGTCAATCTGGGATGAGGGATTTTCAGTAGTACCTTCATTGAGGCTTGTAGACTCTATGAAATTAGAAAGTGAAAAAGTCAAGGAAGGTAAATCAAGAGATTGAATTTTAAAAGGCTAGAGGTCTTGATTCAACGAGCTCACTGGTGGACGCTTAAATGAGTACCGCTCAAGCCCGTTATACCTAAAACTTACAGCATGGGAAAAGGCACTTTCTCGTTGATTTCGCCAGTCGACCCTCGTTATAAAAATAATTATTCTTAGATATCCAAGAACGTCGTCAGGCATGTGGGTTTATTCAGAAAATTTACCGTCGCAAAGATCACCCACAATGTTTTCCTTTTTCAATATGGCTTCCAAAATAGAGTAGGCGATCTTCTTCTTATCTTTTCCAAACACTGTGGTTCTCAAATATGATCCAGCCAGAGATGGGTACAACGTCTGGCTGCTTCATTGAATTCCGCAAGGTACTTGTTTGTGCATTGTTGCTCCAGCAGTGGGCAGAAAAAGAGGTGGTCCATTGTCTGTGGTGCTGTTCCACAACCACAGGTAGTATCCTAATCTGCTTCCAGATAGCCCCACTTCTGCAAGGAAACCTTAGTCGGCAAGGGAGGGCGGATGGACACAAGAGGGGGCAGGCTCCCCCTCCCCCCATTCGACAAAATCCCGTAGCTCCCACCTACGATATTGATTCCGCTTCCGCCCGGGTCACTTTCCATCCTTCGCCTAAAACCCCCCTTAACTCCTCCCTCATTCCCCACACCTCTCCCATTCTAGCGGTCTTCCACCCCCAGGTTCCACTCCCTTCTGACCCTCGCCCGCCACCTCCACCCGCTCCACCCAACCTTCCCTTCTCACTCCCTTCCTCCCTTCCTCTTCCTCTTGCTATTCGCCATCGCGCCATTCAGCCCATGAGAGTCAGCTCCAGGTGGGAGATGCTCACCCGGTTCAATACCGATAGATGTTACTTGGTTGATGGCAAGTCTTTCTTTCCACAAGGCGACTCTCTTGACCTCCTTAGAGACTGTTTCAAGAGGTTGGACTTTGCTTAAGAAACTCTTCTCAGGATTTAAGCGGCTGGCAGCAGGCATCCGTCCAGACACGGGTGCTTCCAACACTGACACCTGGCAGCCACGCTCCCCCATGCCCGCCACGCCACGACGGACGTCCGGCGGAGCAATTCCTGCCAGGATGTACAAGTTTTCCGTTGGTGTTGGACGGAGGCATCCCGCGACAAGCCGGCAGGAGGCATTAACGCTGAATCAAGCTCCCCGGCATGGGCCGACCTCCCCACACAGGGCAGGCACACTCCGCACACGAGCGCACAGGGCAAGCGCCGTAGATCCCAGGGCATGCGGGCGAGCACCCCGTGCCAGCGAGTCCGTTCAAGATGTCACCGCGTGAACATACCCCACTCCCCGTCCCCCCGATGTGGGTCCCATAAGAGAGAGCGCGGTCCAAGGCAACTCCTAAGTAGACAGGGTTATCACAGTGCTCCAGGGGAGTTCCAGACTTTTCCAGACCAGTAACTTTAATCTGACGTTTGGCTTCACGGCTGCGTAGATGGAAAGCACACACCTGTGTCCCAGATGGATTTGCACGCAGGTGGTTTCGTCACAATAAAGGAGTGAGCTCATCCAAAGCCCCGGAGAGGCTCTCTTCAACAGTGCGCTAATTCCAAGACCACCCGCACAAACAAAACGACAGGTTCCCGCACTCCCAGGTTGGTCGTTGGTATAGGTGCCGAAGAGGAGAGGCGCAAGCACACTCCCCCGTGGTAACCACCTGGGCTCGGGCCGAGCCCACGCCATCGGCTCCCCTTCGCTCCCAGCTGAACAAAGAACATCCTGCCCGCCAGCAATCCTCGGATAAACTCAGTCAAGCGAATGTCTTGGTAATTTCCAGGATCTCACGGAGTAGGCATCTGTGACCAACAGTGTCGTATGGTGCCGATAGGTCGACGAACACAGCTCCGGCCACCACACCCCCCCCCCCGAAACCATCCCCAATGTGTTGAGCCAGGTTGAGCACCCGGCTTGCCGTTGACCCGCTCGGCCGGAAACCCGCCTGTTCCGGCACGAGTGTTTCGTCTATCACAGGTGCGACACGACTGAGCAGGAGGCGCTCAAAGAGCCCGTAGGTATGGCTGAGGAGTGATAAGGGCTGTAGCTCTTGGATTGGATGGATCTCTCCCAGGCTTTAGGAGTGAAATAACATGTGCTTTCCTCCAGATCACTGCGGGAAACAAGGCAGCAATCGTAGAGCCCAAGAAGCCATTCCTTTGCTACTGGGCCAAGATTTTTTAGTTGCTCAGCAGAGATGCCGCCAGGCCTACTGCTTCCCCTGGTTGAAGTTTAGCAACACCGGACTCCAACTCGTCCATGCCGAAGGGGCGAGCGAAACCAGGGTCACCACTATACCTCTCATGGTCTAGCCCGATCCCCTTGGGGCCCTTGCCGCACTTGCCATCCAATAGCAGGGCCGGTGGGCAACCCGGCTTGGGTGACACATGGCTGCCGCGGAGGCCCTGCCGGATCCCCTCGGAGCCCCCGGATGGCAACCATGCCTTCCTCGCTGCTATGGGTCACTTCGGTGGATTCAATCAATGTATGCCAGGTTTTGATCTTTTCCTGGGAGATCGTCTCCGAAACTTCATCACCTTTAGCAGTTGTTTCAGCCGAAAAGGTATCAGCTCCAAACATGGTGATACACCCCTGACATTCTCTAGCACACTCCCCTGAAAGGTCTGGCATACATCCCGACCCACAGCCTCGGGTTATGAATCTCCGTGCAGTCTTGTTAGCTAGTTGGGCCACCAACATGCTGCCTCATCGGTTACATGGGGACCCTGGATGCAATCGCATCTTCACGTTCGGATTCCAGGTCATCCAGTGCCCCCCACCCATCGAACCTGGCCAGCCTCCCCGAGCCCACCGTTCCCCCGTCAGTCACCTAAGCGGAGCTCAAGACGGCAACATGGTGGATCTTACTGCAGCGTTCGACTTGGAGATACAGAGTTGTCGATGTTGAGTTTGTGGAACAGGATCCAGAACAATCTTGCTACACAGGTCAGAGATGTTTGCTAACAATAGCTAGATCAGGGCTGTAACCTCCCCCCTAACGGGCACCACGAAATGACGGCGGCAGCCCAGAGTCGCGAAGGAGACGCAGATGCTGACTGTCCATCCATTCTTCGACAGCCTGTCCGTCTCTGTTAGTTTCACTGTAGCCCCATTGGGTACCATGGCTGTTGAAGTCGCCAATGAAGAAGTGAGGTTTGGTGGAATTCCCAAAGTTGAACTGAGGGTGCTCGAAGTCTACCGATGGAGGGCAGGCAGACAGGTGCAACCATGACAGAGCTAAGTTCAATGGTAAGGACTTCGATATTGTTATCATCAGACATTGAGGGTGCTTCTACTGCGGTGCCTGTTCTCACAAATATAGTACTTCCATATAGTCGATGTGGTCACTCGTGGCAAGGACCATTCCTGTATGGTTGGGCGGTGGTTATTGATTCCCCTGTGGGTTTCCTGCAGACATAGGACATCGCATGGAGATTGTTACACAAATCAGCAATGATGGTACTTTTTGCTTTGGAAACCCTCCACATTCAATGACGCTATAGTCAAGGCAGACCTTAGAAAAGGCCTGCGCTGCGGTCTAGTCATGATATGGGTATCTTAAGAAATGATGTTAATGGAAAACAGTGTTTTGGAGTTGTAGAGATTAGTTCGCTGCTTCGCAGTTTATAACAGGGGATACCACAATACGGTCTCTACTTCGCTCTCCCCCTTGGGAGGAGTGGGCGATAGCATTCTAGTGCTATGACGAGGTGACGATCACCGAGTAGTAGTGCACCTTCAAATCTTTTTTTACTAGTAGTGGAACTTTGACCTCGGTAATGTTCCAAACAGCGTCCGCCAACTAGCCGCGTTTGTATTATTGGTAATCAGCGAAATAAGCGTGTCGTGCCCATCTAGAGAATACATCGGGAACAGTACTTTTCTAAAGTTGTAAAATTATTGCGCTCTCAAATTCCGTACATAACATAAAACCAACCCAATCGTTTTTAAAACCCACCTTCCATTTCTGTCTGTTGCTCTGTACCAACTCTTGCACCATTCCCAGTATCTGGCATAAGTATTCCGTGTGTGGACCTAATCCTGAAATTGGAATGCAATGCAAAATGTCTTCATATATAACATGTTAAAACTGTTAGAATCATTTTGATGACTGATTATTGTTTTCTTATAACCACCTGTCATTATATAATCGAACATGTTCAATTACTCACCATGTCCAGCGATCACTGATTTCGGATCCAAGTACACTCAGACTTGACTCAATTGGCTTTGGAATGTGAGAATAATTAACGCTTTCAGATACTCTCCAACATGCAACTGCTACCTGCGTTTATGACTATCAACTTGTCAAGCATTTCGTTATATCAGAGTAACTAAATACTGACAAGATACTAGCAAATCCTGATGTTGTTTCACTAACTGTAGCGTATACTCACCGGTACTTCCAAACTGCTTCTCGGTGACGAACCCTGTTGTCAGCTGTTGAAGATGCATCATCTCTTTCAAATTTGTAAGTTCTCTTCAAAAACAAATTATCTAATTTAAATGGATAATTAGCCAATTCTCTTTAATTTTTGTATTCCTTCCTCAACTTCTCTGGAAATTTATACTTTAAAATCCAGTATACCGCGTCACTATCTGGCTGACCTGCCTAATGTTCGGGACCTGTTTTTTTACGTTACTCATCCAAAGCAGACTTCCTTATCTTCCGTTCTATAGTTTACTCCTGCCGACGATAGTGTGTGTGTGTGGTGTGTGGTGTGTGGCGTGTGTGTGTGTGGGTGTGTGGGTGTGTGTGTGTGTGTGTTTGTTTTGTTTGTTTGTTTGTTTGCGTAAGCATCTTTTATAATTCGCATTACTGTGTTCTGAGTTTTATAGACGCCCAGGCGCGCCGGGGAAAATCTGATTATAAGGTATTTCCATATCCCTTTTTGTTTGTTTCAAACTCACCTGCACGTCCTCCACGTCCCGCCGTCGCTTACGTTACGACGGTCTTCTTGCGCACGATCTGGTAAAATAGAACCCGTATTTGAAATACTCGGAAATACCTAACATGAAATTTCTGCTCATCATCATCATCTATGTGCAGCCAAGCTGGACTAAGCCTTCAACAGTTTTCCATGAACGATTACGGCCTACCCTCACACTGGCGCTAATGCGGGTTGTAATATCCCTTTATACAGAGTAATTGTGTACCGTAATACTGTGTGCAGGTAACAACCCGGGATGATCCCTTACTTCGATTACTGCAATTTTTTTGCAATGCTCAGTAATTGTAATCCTAAGATATCACGGAACCAACAACTTCATTACTCTCCCCCACCGCCGGCAACACCTATCTGCACATTTTACGCAATGGGTGGGGGCGAGGAGAAATTCCATAATCAACTTGCTGTTCAATGGACAATTTTTTTGGCGGACTCGCGGACTTTATGAGTGTCATTTTGACTCCACATCTAAGACTATTGATACTATTGGCATCAATGGAACTAGAAAACTATTGGCTATTCAGTGTATCCAAAATCATTAGCATGGCGCTTATAACGAATTTCCAAGGGGGGGCATTGGTAACACCGTTTCAAGAAGCCCTGTCAGACATAAGTTAAGGACGGAAGACATATACCGTACGTCCACAAAATGGAAAAATGCCTAGCTGTAGATGGTTTATTTGTTTAAATCACTCTTTAAAATTGATTTCCCTTATTTAAATTTGATTTTTAGATAGGATTGCCTCTATTTATTTATTAACTCACCGTCTGTATCATCGCACTCAGTAGCCTTTCCAAACTGTTAACATTACATCACATGTGTTCACATAAAAGCAAGGGTTGGTCAGTGTAAAAATGATCCTCCGGTCCTGTGGGGTATGTTTTAGCCACTGGAATAAGACTTCGGGTGCATTTGCAGCGAACATCTTTTGTGTACGGTAGTACCATACCCTACCCATCTTAGTTGTATCCTTAGATGGTCGGCCTGTGGCCTATGTAACAAACTAGGCTTCCCACAATACAAAAGCAGGGCTATTACTGCAAAGAAAACACGAGAGCGTACTAAGTGGAACCGTTTCAAATGCCACCGTCTTGAGTTGTTTCCGCATTTCTTTTCAGTGGCGAACCAGTGGGGGCCTGATAACGAAAAAAGCGGAAGGGGGACATGGAAGGGGAAAAAGGGATAAGACAAAAAAGAAAGGAGTGAAAGAAGAGAAAAGGGGAAAAGAGAGAAAAGAGGGAAGAAAGAAAGGGGAACGCACAGCACGACAAGAGTGCCGCATCCTCACTGACTTGATCCCTCGGCCCAAGAAGCACCTGTTCATGCTGAAGGACATGCGCCACAGATACGCGACAGGGGCCCACGGAACTATTTATTCTATCGTTCCCAAGCGTCAAACAGACTTTATGGTAGAAGTTGTGCTCTGAAAAACGTTTTTTCCGTTTCTAAGATTGGCAAATCTCAGGTAGCTTTCCCGGGGGCTTCACCCTGGACCCCACCGGTGCCCTAAGGCCGTGTTTCAATGGCCCCATCCGTGTAGGCTTTCGCGCAAGATGCTCGCACATTAATACTCCCCAAGCTGGTACTGGAACGTGCACCTCTTGAGCCTTAAATTTGTGCTCTGAAACATACTTTTTTGAATCACCGCATGATCAATGATGTTTTGTTATGTTTTAATGTATCAGATCTTCACATTTGAGCGGATCCTTAATCATAGTGCTCAACGTTTCAATATATGGTACTGCACTCGTTTAATTGGCATTCCATGCCGATGTTACGTGAACTTTTTCAGAACTGTATTCGTATATTTCGTCTAAAAGTTAAAAGTACTTAATTTGCGTCTAATATTTGGTCATGTTATTTTATATGATACTGTGTTGTGTCCATTAAACGTGGATATCGTATAATCCAAACTCCGAGATAATCCATCTGCAAAAACATTAGGCCCCGTAGTTTTATTAATTCATACACCGCGTATGTACGCAAAATAACAGCCCAGTCAGTGAAGCTGTTTAACAAATACTCGAATGTAGCGCGAGTGAATTGAAATGTCCAGTTGCACTGGCAAACTCCGCCTACTGCGTAGTGCTTCCAAACGCGTGTAAGTGGCGCAGGACTGATTTATTTCTCAGTAGGACTTGCGTCCAACCAATAAACATCTTGGTATTGAACCTGGTTGAGCATCTCAACCTGGAGCGACTCCTCATGGGCTGAATGGGGCTGATGCCTCAACAGATTGGAAACCAGAACTGGCCATCTAAAGTTTCCTTGCAGAAGTGGAGCTACTGGAAGCAGATCAAGACACTAGCCGTGGTTGTGGAACCGCACCACAAACAATGGAATATCTCTTTGTCTGCCCACTGTTGGAGCAACAATGCACAAACAAGGACCTTGCGGAATTCAGTGAAGCAGCCAGACGCTGTACCCATCTCCGGCTAGATCATATTTGAGAATCACTGTGCTTGGACACGAGAAGAAGAAGAAGAAGAAGAAGGTGATTTTTCTTTAATATCTATGATAAATTGTATTTTTGAAACTACTGTTTATCACTTATTACGGCAAATTATTTTGTTTTCTGTCGTGTATGAATTAGGTTAATATGGGACAAATCAATGCACTTGCTCTGAATTTTGATGCTTGCCCAATTAAATGCACTCGCTCCTGTGGAGCTCGTGCATTAGACGCATCAAAATTTCAGCGCGCGTGCATTGATTTGTCCCATTTTTCTCGCAAAAAGTAAATGCGCAATTCATATTGCTTTGTACAAAACGTTTGATGGCGTTGATAGACGTTCGACCGCCTGAAATTAAACTGCTAATAAACGGCACATAACATAAGAGCTATGAAAGTCAATAAGTGATATACCTTGTAGTTTTATTAGAAATACGTACTTACTGACTGTCGTTAATTCGGTATGTTCAGTAGCTCAGATCAAATTACAGTGTGATCAAATAAAACCCTACATTCAGGAAAAAAAAAAGATTTTTTCCTCAAAGGTTTTTTTTTTTTTTTTTAAACGTTATTTTGCTTGAATGTTTGCTTGTTTGGTTGTTTACAGGGAGAACAGGAATATGCAGAAGATTTTTATTTGGTGTCTTCGGACTTTGAGCTTCAAAACTATACCAATTTTGCGGGAGGCCTAAAAAATCTGTGATGGCCGAGCGATTTTAGCCATTACAATGCGGAGGGAAGGACTGTCACCGACGTATACCATTAAACACCATTATAGCAAAGACAATTCACACATGCAATTTCAGGTATCGATTTCTTCTCGTCAAAAAATATCAGTTTTAATAAAACGGTCTATTGTGTAACCATAATTATAAGTAAACAATAACTATCAACATAAATTCATATGTCCATAATTTTCGAGAAAGAACTATAAGCTGAGTTTTTGTAAAATAATTTGAATTAAAACAATTAAATACGCACTGTTTTTCCAAGCAGAATACCCAAAACATATGGTTTACTTTGGCTCTCAAGTTTCGTTGTAGGTGATAATGAAACTTGCTGAACCACAGTAAACTGTGGTCTTACACCAGCTATCTTGACTTTTTATTGGGAAATTGAAATTTTTTCACTCAGCATTTCTCCATTTATTCTCCCACCTTCTTGTTAACACTTATTTGGTTGTTAAATGTTTTTACTCAAGTCAATGCTGAAGGCCATGTTACTCTATGTAAACGATGATCTTTGTTTGGCTCAAAATCGGCCACCCAAACCACGCTTTTTAAATCTCTCAGCAAAATAGTCATAACGTATTCATCCAAGGTCCAAATGACAACAAATAAACGTTTTCTAAAAAACCTGTTTATTCCTCTTTATAACCAAAACAAATTTGAGCAAATATGTCTTAACTTATTAAGTATTTTTTTTATTCTTAATGTAGTTTGTTTTCTTTTAATCACACTTTGTAGCTTATAAGTGTTTGCAAAATTGATAAATATTGACCCCCTACATTTAAATGAGAGCTAGTATCGTAGATTATTATGTTTATTTTAAGCATTCCACATTCAAATTCCTACATTTTTCTTTGTGAATTTGTTTGTTTTTAAAACGTCATCGAACGTTGTATTATACTGGTCTTAAATACAAATGATATAGCCTTGGAGCCACACCCAAACCACAAACCTCTCCGGGAAAGGCGCGAAAGCCGAGAACCGCGAATTCTAGTTTCTCAGTGGATTTGTCTTCTATGAAGGTTTAATGAACATTTACGGTAGGCATATTTTAGGTTGGTTAGAATGAATGGCTGAGTATAATACTTCGTCAAAAATTTACAAAAGTACAAATAAGATGACGACAAGTAAAGTACATTTACTGTGACTTTCATAGTTACATTCTTAAACCACTCAATGGATTATGGATTTTTTTTACACCAAATTAGGGAGGGGGGGGGGGGCTCCTGAGCCCTAATTAGAAAATTGCATTTACCATTGGAATAATTCGCACAAAACTCTGCACAGGGCAAATATATTGCTTAAGACATTAATTAAATATTGATCGGGTTAGAAATCCGGGGCAAAAAAAATGGTTTTGCGAGTGCCAATTTGACTGAAAAGTAGCCATTTTTGCCGCTATCTCACAATGATGGTACCCTTACAGTTAAAACAATGGCTTATATGCGTATTAATTAATTAAAGACACTATCAGTGATCTACCCGAAAGAGTCAAAATATTTGAAATTCGCCAAAGGAAATAGCTTAAGTGACAGATTAAGTCTGTACAATTCTTATAAATCCTTTTCCAACTGAAAATGGAGAAGAAATTGAGAAAAAGCGGGTCAAAGATACGAGCGCTTTCAATACATGTTTAGTAAGTGTCCGTGCCGTGCGTACAGTAATGACTAAAATTCAAACTGTAACATGGGAATGAATTATCAATCATCTTTATTTGTTCATCATAAGAATACAGCAAACATAATGATAAATACGTATGAAAAATGCAGTACAGGGAAAATCAATCGTTACAATATCAGCAAAAATTATTTTGGCATACATGTCAATTAAATATGATTATAATATCTTATTAATTTTTTATTTTTTTTATTTTTTTTCCTTTTTTTATTTTCAGATTAAAAAAAGGAAATCGTTGAAATGTGGGTGGCTTGGCATTGTAACCGTGACTTTCCGAGTATCTATTTTGTTTGTAACTTTGGCAAATATGTGATTACTCTATGTAAAAGTATACCTTTCTAGAAAGAAAATTGTACGAGAAACCGATGATGCATCAGATTAATGTAAAACTTTCGTATTTTGAGAAAAATACAAAAAAACATGATTTTTTGCCCCAAAATGTTCAGACCGCATAACAAAAACAATTTTTTTTTTGAATTTTTCATGATTTCTTATGTTATTTTTTAGAAACAAGACAATTTGTCTATGGACGGTTTTTTCATTTTTTAAAATAGAGCTTACCTTTCGAAATATAAGGAAAAATGTCAAAAAGTATGATTTTTACCTTTCTTTTCCAAAATTTGAGTATATATTAGAAGAAAATAACTTAAGTTAGAAGCGCAAAATGAAAATTGAGAAAACCGTCCCTAGGCAAGACCGCATGCTATCGTAGAAAGTTAAACCTTACCTTTTACTTCGGTTATTTTTTGATTAGTCTTGTCTGAAATTTGCAAATTTGAAAAATAACATGAGAAATTCCGTTTTTAGTAAAAAATGACTTTTTACGCCATTTTAAAGCGTCTTTTCTCAATAACTTTACCTTTTAACTCAAAATTGTAGTATGTGTTTGCAAGTATAAAATACAATCTTATGCATTATTGAATCAAACCTTCTTTTTTCTTCAACTCCAGAATCAAAGAATTGAAATTTGATCTGGTCTAAATTAGCGCTTTGTTTACATTTTCAATTATATTTTTTTTCGTTTTGCCAAGATGCGTTCTCGCCTAGAAATATTTCTATTGTTCTCGCAAAAGTACATTAAACAGACACCGCTTCATTACGCCGCAAAATTCACCACGCGACGCGATGTTGCGCCTTGCGCCTGACTTCGCGTAAGTGCTTAAATTCCCGTCCGTTTAGACCATGGGATTTTTTGTGACTTTACATTGTTCAAATAGCTGTTTTAAAATCGCAAAAACAACTCAGGATTGTCTGCATTGAATAACCTTTGTTGGTAAACGATAGAACACATTTTGATTGTTTCAAATGGTGCAAAAATCAGAATTCGTTTAAAAACAAAAGCACAGGGTGTAACACTACCCTTAAATATTCAAAGTACATAAATTTCTTTTTTAAAAAAAAAATACTAAACTTAGCTATTAATAAAACAATAGAATGACTATTATGTACATATGACTTGACTATTAATATTTATCTATAAATTCTAATGATTGCCGCTTTCCGATCCATTTTCTAGACCTCTTCCGCTGATCTTCTCTGTTCCTTCTTTACTCTCTTCTTCCGCTTATTCCTCTCTTCTCTCTATCGCCGGGTTCGCCCCTCAAAATTCGCAACACACGTAAACCCACCGCGGCGGCGCCCATCCTCGCAATTTCCCGACCGGGGTCGCACCCCCCCCCCCCCGATTTCCCCTTAATGGCATCTAATCTATAAAGTAGGTCCCAACGCAATAGTTTAGAGTTACTCCAATTTTATTGGTCTCAAATTGATTACCAACATTCGCAAATGACGTCATAAGTTTTGAAGAAAGTATAAAATAGGGTGGGAAGTGATATTTCGCAATTTTACTGACTCAAACAAAATGTTTTTGTGAATTGAAAAGCCATATCTCAAAATACTCAAACTGTCATTTATAGCTTTGTACTTCTCACCTCACAAATTTTCAATCTACACGTACACGGTCCTCCAAATACCTAATAAGCTAATGTCATGTTTAAGATATCAAATTTGGGCTAATCTTTTTCTCATTTACAACATTTTCTTGTAAAACTAATTTGTCCACAGCAAAACTAATTATTTATTTTTTCTATAGTTAGCACGGGAGCCCCTAAACATGCAATATATCAGGCAATAACAACATAGCAGGAAGCCGCATTGAGAGTTTTGAGTGCCCATACGATATTGGAGATTAAAAAAAGGTTTCCATGTTAATTTCACATAATCCCAAACCACAGTGATAAGGGTATCAGATTGCGTGTACCATCGTATGGCCCACTGTTACTAATGATATTGGGATAACTTGACCCAAGGTATATTGGATATTGAATTTGATTACTCGATTCTTACACACGACGTTCCACAAATTAGGTGTTAATCTTGGAGAGATGGATCATGCGATCGATTTCACCATATCCCATAAGCGCAGTAGAGTGAGGTATTTTTAAGCACTGCATGTCATGTAACAAGCTTTAAAACTATAACAGCGTTTTATTGGACATTTACAATGTATTATGGATATTGGATTTGATTACTCATTTTTCCAAGGTGGACATCTCGCAAACGAGTATGACGTAAAGATTGCATTTTCCATTTATCTTTCGGGGGTCGCAACGCTGACAAGCCAAGGCAATGAATTTCTCTTCAAATACATCATCCGTATTAATCCATTGCAAATATCCCTATATTCCCTATATTATATACAGTTTATATATAAAATTTTACAACGATAGAAGAAGTCCAAAACCTAAAAGTATGCCTAGATTGCCTCAGCAATTTCACTAATTAAAACTTACACCCCTGCACCAAGTAATGAAGCTGAGAACTGGAACATCTAGCCACTTGAACTGGTTGAAACCATCTCGCGAAATAGGTAACACTCGGAGCTCAAACAACGTACGCAGATTGTATTCCTTCTTCAAAAACATGTTCTATGCTAAAAGATCTCTCGCAAATCACTTAAGAATTCCGATGTTTGAAACTTTTTTTTCAGATTTCCGATATATATTGCATTTGATTCAAATCATGTACCTTCCCCTTCTACATGCCGTTCCTAAATCATCCCTACAAAGTCCTGGCATTTTGCGTGGTCGAACCTAAACAAAAAAAGTACGTACAAAATGCTACACTATACTAGACAACTTTAACGGCTACCAAAGCAATATGATAGCGTTCGCCCTCAATAATGATACTCTGCTTTCAAAGATCACGGAATTACCCCCAGATGATATCGGCTCGGATAGATTACAACTTGCTTATCATTTAGATTTTACATTGTGTTTTTCTTGCTTCCTTACACAAACAAAATTCCATCATAATACATTCACTAACCTATACCTATAGCAAACACCACAGTAGAGACCACTTCGCTAACACATGATCACCGCTACTCCGTGTGGTAGAAAAGCTTGTCTGTGTTTGGGGGTTTCATATCTCTCTTTGTGAGGAATTCTTCTAAATATACGGATTCGATATATTTCATTGAATATCTTGTTTATTTGGCAATTTATTCAGCAGAAAGAGAGCTGAATACAAAAGTTGCAGTTGCTTAAACATTTCCTACTATGATAAACAAAATTATAGTCACGACAAAATGCTGTTTTATGGTTGATAATAAGGGTAGTGTTCTGTGCTATATTGTTACCATGTGATAATTCAAACAAGCAAAAACAATTTAAGTACAGCGGCTTAAACAAATATTAACTAATTTTATGTCTGTGTTATTTTCATACATCACATATTAACAGAGTATCCCAGTTTAAATGTCATATCCTCAATGGCGAACATACATGACCTGATAGGAAATATTTTCTAAGTTGCTGCAACCTTAATTAATTGTGGTTGTAATTGACCCACTAGCTGAGGAGGTAGCGGAGAAGGTTTGTTTGCGAACGCAGACCTGTGGCATCCTCGACTGGGTAACTGACAATACTACCATCTGACGTCAGAGAGGATGAAGCCAAATAAGAGTACCTGGTTTCAAAGTCTAAGCAGTCCATAGAACTTTGGAAAAGGCTTAACACCAGCTTGAATGAGAGTTACAGTCAGATGAGGCATCCATGCTCTACAAATTATGTAAAACGGATGAAATATCGGCGCCGAAACTTTACATATGGGGTGTTGGAGTGAATGCCATCTATCAATATAAAACTCCATATCCTTAAAAAAATGCTGGGCCATCCCCCGTTAAGGGAGTATGACGTGCTGGCCCTCTCGGCGCCCTAGATTTATAGAGATGGCACCCATACGGGACCCAGCGGCTTAGAGCGCAATTCTGAAGGGGCATTAATTGGCGGCGTTCAAGGGGAAATCATCCTTCAGGGGAAAATTCGTCCCTAACTGATGGAGTGTCCAAACAACGATTGATTTTTCATGATTTCCCAAAAAAATTCCCCGAGTTTACAAACCTCAAACTTTTTCCCAAGAGGACTTCCCTCATGTCCCCTATTAGCTATAAACACTGAGTAGCCCCCCCCCCCCTACCTGCCGACCCGGCTTTGGAGTGGGTTGGGGGGGGGGTTCTTGTTTTGTTCGGTAGGCCCTGCTCTTTCCAAAAAAAGAGGGACTAGCTGCAATGCGGGACTACCGCTAGGGTATCAAATTCACAATAATCAAGTTCTAGTCCCTCCAGCATGCCCGCTATGGGTATCAAATCAGTTGTAATTGTACTGGTTCAGTATACAAATAGAAAACCTAAACATATCAGCACAATTAACCCCAAAGTGTAATTTTTCTTGCTAGCACACTGTGTCATTTTCTTGTATATTAGATATTTTAAAGATATATCTTATTCACGTATTTAGAACGGGTCCCGCAAGGGGTAAAATCTCACTGCACCTTGCGTCCCCGATATGGTGTATTTTCACACTGAAACTCGCCAAAAACCTGGTCCCGTTAGGGGTATATTTTCACTGAAAATTGGTCCCGTTAGGGGTCACCTTCATAACCCCTGTAACGAGCATGGTACCCAAAAACCCCCGAACCCCCCCCCCCCGTGCATTGACTCCTTGACTTGCACAATTTTCACCTGGCTTCATAGCTCATGTGGAGATAGGGGCAGCTCTTGACATAACACATTTGATGCATATAAATGAAAATAAATAAGAAGTCTTGGAGAAACGATTGTACTGTTTGTTTCTGAAGTTTTTGCGTTATAAGAGTGATCACCCAGTTTAGTGATCGCTCCCATTCAAACTAGCAGCGGTTTCCCGCCGAATCTTCATGAGTTTTAAAGCGCGGGCCCGGGGTGGTTTCTTGGTTTTGGGTCCGGGTACCCATTCTCGTTCCTAAAAAAGAGGGACTAGCTGCAATGCGGGACTACCGCTAGGGTTATCAAATGTCACAATACAAGTTTTTTCTAGTCCCGCTAGGGTATCAAATTCAGGTAAAGATTGTGACTGGCTCATTGAAAAACATGGGAAAATTATTTTAACATGTCAGTAAAATACCCTGCGTGTGTAAATTTTCTTACAGTAGGACAAGTGTTGATGTTTTCTCAAATAGAGCGCTAGTGGTTCTTTAAAAGGTATTTTTTTTATTCACGTTTTTGAAGCAGGTCCCGCTATGGGTATAATTTTTTACCGCAAATTGGTCCCGTTAAGGGGTAATTTTCCCACCAAAACGGTATAGTTTTAACTGAATACTGGTCCCGTTAGGTTATATTTCACTGAAAATTGGTCCCGTTAGGGTCACTTCAGGACCCCTGGAACATCATGGGTCCCCAACAAACCTTTGAGACCACCCCCCCCCCCCGGGAGCTGCGGGCAACCGCTAGTTTTAACTCTACTACTACTACTATTCGGAGGTGCTCCTACATAATAGGAGGAATTTCCAAAAACAACAACACTCAGGGAGTCATTATGGCGCATTGCTGTGCATGTGTCCCGATGTGTGTAAATGACTCGAGATATTCATTTGAATTTTCATTCCACGTCTTTCCCAAAGATAAAAAAATGCAGAAATTAGAATCAGGAATATCGCAAGACACTGGAAGTCACTTTCAGGTGAGTGTTTACCGTAATCGGTAACATCGAGCGCTAAACCGGGAAGTCATTTTAATTACTCTACTTATACGCAGAGAAATATAAAAAGAGATGCTCGATTTTGAAATCCGATTACCCAGATTAACTTTTTCATTCACAAGCTCATTGTTTGGGTAACTTCAAGGGCCGCTCGATTGCACCTTTAAAGTAATCTGTCCTCCGACTCAACTGGCACGTCAGGAAAGATTTCGAAAAGAGTAATGACACTCTTGCTATACTAAAAAGTTGATTAAATATTCCAGCTAAACAATTTCTCTACTGGTTAATGAACTCACGTTTGTTCTTGTCGAAATATTTATTTTATTCATTGGGAAATGATGAGGAACACAGAACTTTTTAACGAGGAAAACAGCACAAATAGCTGATTTATTTAATGTTTGAGGGTTCAATAAAGGATGGTGTTATTTAGCCAATTAAAATATCCTGGTTAGTTTACTGTGAATACGATATATGAATGATTAGATAAATGCATTTTGAATACAAATAAACCATAACTGTTTGTGTCAGACAGTGTCAAAAAGAGCCAAAAATGCCTTTGAAAATTGGGGTTCAAAGTTGTCTGTAAGTGGATGAGAAGAGTTACGTTCGCTGTTGTCAGCAACCAAAGTGCAATTGACTTGTGTAAATGCAGTTGAAATGGGTAAATGGAATAGTTCTGGGATTTTAAGACAGTGTATTAATTTCTATAAGCAAGAAAGCGCAAGTCTTGATCGAATCAATCGGATTAAGCTATTAAGATGCATGAGAGCGGATGAACAGTTATCTTGAAAGTAACAGTTGAACATCTCCTTCTTTCTCAACTTCACTTTGCTTAGACGTAGACGCAGTTCCAGTAAGCCTGATTAAAATCAAAGTCGAGGGTTAAGGGGGGAATCTAGTTCAAAGTCTTGTGATGTAGGATTTGCAGTGGGTAGGTACTTTTGTAAATTGCTCATTTTTAGCTTTATTCCATTTTATTGGTGAAAATTCGACATTCCGTTCGCAGTTTATGTTCAATTAAAGTCAATTGCACTCGCGAACAAAATTAATTCTGAGTTTCTATGTTCAAGCAAGCTACTATTTATAGTATTTATTGTTTTCACCCTGCATATTTAAGACAAGGACAAAATAAATTAATTTTAGCCTAAAACATGATGATTATAGAACTTGTATCATAATTACTATAATTTAAGCCAATTACTAAATGTGAAGTTTAAAGAACAAAAAAATTTAATAATTGAGCTAATTAAAATTAAGCGTTCTAGATCATAAAGGGCCAAACGTTTCGCTTGTAGAAAAAGTGGCGGCAAGGACTTCCATATGTATCCCCCTCTCATATTTACATGCAACAAAAATGTTATTTTTTAGGGGTTTATCGTTGTATCAACAAGGCCAAAATTTCAGAATAAATTTTGTATAGTAAATATCTACGAGGGGGGGTACATAGGAGGTTTTACAAAAGTTGCTCCGGAAAAAAATCAGGTTCTAGTAGAGCTTAGACTTCAAATTTGGACCAAAGTTAATTCAATGATATGATATTACAAACTTAATGGGCCATTGTGGATTTCTTTAGTTTTCTTTATGGGGGGGGGGGTCAAAGGGTCTCACCAGCAATGAAATTTCAAAAAATATGGTCCGGTTTGCTATGGAACGCCGAAAATCAAAATTCAAAAAATCTCTCATTTGTTCCTACTGGACCTACTAAAACCACATGTTAAGTCTTATTATTTATCCATAGTATGCGTGTGACAAATGGGAGCAACTTTTTGTATAACACAATAGCAAAGCAGTGAATAGGGCGTTGAAATATGCATTATCGCGTCCGCCATCAAAACCGACAAGCCGTCCCCGGTAATTGAAGTCACGTGGTACAAGTATCAGGCCTAATATCAAGCAGAGAAAACGATAGAACAAAAGTCGCGAACAAGACACCTTTAATTAGAATAATCAATTATGCGCATATATAATGAGTAAGGCCAACTGAAAATTGATTAGCAGCCATTCTATAAGTGGTAACATCTCAATTATACATCATTTTAAAGTTAACGGTGCAAAAAAAACGAGAGATTTGGAGGCACCAAATATTGTGTCATAATAGGAATTGCAAAATAGAGTAGACATCAATAGATTTCTTAACATGAATTATACAAGAAATGTCGTAAAAAAAGCCCATAAGCGAAAAAGGTGATTTGATTGCTTATTCGTCATGATTGCAATGTAAAACATAGGCTGAATTATAAAGCTCTATGGGGCCAGATGTCATGAAGGGTACAAAACATGGTTATCCACAGGCCAAATGACAAAAACGGCACAATATGTATTACTTCACACAACTTTTATTCTACATGTAAACTGATATAAGTATACATTTTGAAAGCTTCTACTTACCAGGATGTCAGTATGGCCAAAAGCAGGACAATATTCAGGGTGGTAAAAATCTACAGGGTGTAACATAATGAAAAATTACTCTTGTCATTTTAATAACCTTGGCAATTTTCTCCAAAACCGTGCAGATCAAACAAGAGGGATTTTGACAAGACTGACAAAGGCCCTCCAAAAACTAATAAAGGGAGGGTAAACTAATATGGTTCTGTTTTGATAAGACAGGGTGGCCAAATCACTTAATTTTTTGACAAAAAATGATTTTGAAGATTAAAGTCTTGTATTCAAGGACTAATCTATATTTCTTCAAGAGAAATACATAGGATATGGTTGTCTGTCAAGTTATGTTAATATTATTAAGTATACAGGGTGATCCTGTATATAAAAAGGGTCACTAGGCATATTTATAGTTACCATGTAATTTACCATTTGAGCAAAGTGGAAAAACCTATAGATAATTTAAACAGTGTACAAGGGCTTTCTTACTTTAGAAAAGAGAAATGTATTCCAATGTTGGTACTAAACCTGTTGGACATCATTACTAAAAACGACAAAAAATACACGGATCGGCAGCTTTTGAGCACATAATGGCTTCAAGAGTCTTGAACCCCAAAGTACAAGTGTATTGTTTCTCAGAATCATTATTCCTATAGCCAATTTAAATCATTGCTTTAGTGTATTACATACATCATTTCTTGTTTGACTTGACATACTCCTAAAATGTCTCAAAAACTCATGTGATCCATACAGGTCCCACCCAAACACCCCAATTTGGTTTAGATGATGTTGGTCATGAAATTCATTGATTATTAAGCTTCATGAGGCTAATTTACCTTTTATATAAGGGATACTAATGTGTGATTAAACGAAGAGATGATAAAGTAAGTAAAATCAAGTTAATCCAAGTGTCTACCTCGTTTTGGGGATATATTTTAGCACAGAACAGCTGAAAATGCCCTCAAAGTGTTCAAAATTTGTACCTAATTAACATCTAAGTTACTAATTAATTTAATTAAAAACCTTAATGAACCGTAGTTGGTATCATGAGTTAGATCTATATTCAGGGATTGTGTATGTGCAATTGAGCCACAAGTCGTTTCACTCTCACTTATTTAAATTTATAGGCGACCATTTTCACCCGTTTGTGTGTACTGTCTATGGCTCCCCCTGACGGCTACCCCCCCCCCCCCGCCGTATCCCCCCGTCGCCTAATGAAAGTTTCGACCGTAACTCTCATAATACTAATCCAATAGGGCTGAAAATGGTTTATCTTAAAGAGCAGGCTTTCTAGCAATAAATAGGAATCACATTCTTTGAACTGAGTCAAATAGTAGAATTATTAAATGGAATTAAATTGAAAAAAAAAGTTGGAGTGGAACAGACCCCCATTTTAGTGGTACCCAGTTCTGATACGACCATCTACGAAATTAAAAATTGCAAGGATTTTGTACCAAAGAAACATTTTCTCAGCTTAATCGTTCCAGATGGGGGATATTTTTGATGGAAAGGCTTTACATCAGGGCAAAAATCAGAACTTTCAATTTTTTAAGGGACACCTGATATGTGACATATCTCGTTTGAACCTTTAAGTCTTAAGCTAGTGCTTGGACATTCTCAACAATTCAAATTTATGTTTGTGTAAAAAATAATCTCAATTTAAAAAAAAGTTGCGAAAAATCAATAAAATTGTCAGGAATTAAAATGCATAAGCTCCACAGGTCCTCCCATGGGAATTAAATTAGGAAAACAAGCAATGTCAAGCACAAGATTCATCCATAAACAAAACAACTTCAGTAAAGGTTGCATTGAAAGATTTATTGTAAAATAAAATCACAGGAGCGTTCCAAAATTCGTATTAACAATAAAAGACAATTTGAGAAAATGGTTTAATTAAAAAACATATAGAAAAAACACTTTTTTAACTTTTTGTAATTTTATTTTTTGGGCAAAATAATATAAAATTTTTTCTCAAAGAAGTTAAAAACAAGACTTAAATTATCCAAATTTTTGTGTAATAAATGGTATCCAATAGGTTGTTTATTTTGAGATTATATTTCTGATCAAATTTTAAATATACATTGTACTCTGCGTAAAAGTAATATTGGTCGACCAAAATGGGGCATATTTTCGCTCATCACATCCAAACTAAAGAAAGAAAGAGAAATAGAAAAGAAATAGTAAGAAAGAGAGGGATGAAGAATAGTGTTGTGTGTGGGGTAATTTTAGGCTTAGTGTAAAAACGCAAAAGTGGAAGTGCTATGAATTGAAATTGAAAAGACTCAACGTATAACCTGCATTGCGATGCTGCACTTTATTCCGTTATAAGGCTGCCAAAATTTATTAGTGCTTCGTTTCGCTCCCGCTTTGCATTTTAAACGAAGCCTAATTTCGATATGTTAGATTTTTTATCTGAAATGGACACTGCCGATTTCAGGGGGGATGGCGGATTTATTTGGCATCCCGCTGAACCAACACGTAAGGCATTCGGAAATTGGAAATACCCAGTAAACAATGTATTTAGATTGTATGGTGTTAAGGATCATTGATTACAGTCGTTTTTCTGTCATAAATGTGCGAAACAGTTTTTGCTCAAAAAGTCACACCCATTAAACGAATTCTATATGGTCATTTTCACAATCAGGGTGTGTAACTTTGTACCATTGGGGTCAAAATTTAAAAAGTTACTTTTTTTTATTTTCATTAACAATGTTACTCACAATTATGATTCAAATTTTGAATTTATTACTGTTTGGGAAGCTAATCTATTTGCAAAATACTGTGTAATATGGAAATATTGTGGCATATTGGGTTAAATTTGAGCAAAAATCAATTTTGTGAAAATCCATTTCCTACATTGTAACATAATTTTCAGCAGAGAGATAATATTTAATCAAAAAGTAGATGTAGTTCAAAAATTTACCAATGTTTTGACTAGTCCTTAGTTGTTTGAATTCATAAATATGTGGAAGGGAAGAGCAAATTTTGACGGGACATCTCATATCAAACTCACAATTTTTAATTTTTAAAGATGTTTTCATGAGCCAATCCCCAACATGCTCCCTGTACTAAAATCTCTTCAATGATGGTTACTTCCTGGCACAAATTGCAGAAGAGAAAAACTCTGTAAATTCTTAACAAAGTTGAATTTTACGCTTGCAGTCGTTTCGGAAGGGACAGTAACATTGTAAACATGTTAGGACAGGTGAAGGACAACGCTGTTACCATGGCTTTGGTTGATAATTATTAGAAAAACTGACTCTACTTTTGCATTGCAACAACATATTCATTCATTCTAATTTTAGAGATTACAAATACCTTCGCAAGTGTGTCCCAACAAACCAACTTCTAAGGTGAAATATACGTATAATTACGTATTTCTATGGGCGGGAAACTACATTTGTGTAAAAAATACCATCGCATGTGAGACTCCTTGTGCAAAGTTCTTGCACACGTTCTGTTCCTGAAACAAATTTAACACTTTTAATAAAGATTTTCTGTAATAAAATTCTAGAACTTTGCAATACACAGTCGTTTCGGAGGTGACAAAGATTTAACCAAATGTTTTTCATGACCTGTGTTGATTAATAAACACAAAAGCTGAGTATAATTTTGCATTTTAAACGCTTATTCATTCTCAGTGTACATAGGAAGAATTCTTTATGTTGATCACAGAAAGCATGCAGGACACTTGTATTACACAGAGTTGCATGCCTACAGTGTACTTGACAAGCTGTAATATAAAATAAGAAAATCACTTGGTGGCTCACTTCTCGAATCATTTTTAACTAAAAACATAACATTGGCCATAAAAAACATCAACTTTGGTGTGGACGCTATTTACATGGCATGATTTGTGAAAAAATATCATTTTGGAAGCAACATTTTGTTAACACACAAATGAGACAGGTTTATTATTCTCATCCGCAAGACCATTATAACTTAGAATTTGTCTTATTTACAGTGTCTTTTTCCATTTCAAGCTCATTTTCTTAATGTTTTTCTTTCATTTCCAGGTTTGTTGGAGTCTTTATTTAAATCATAGCCATGATTACCATTTCATAGCAGTTTTGTTTTGTTCTTAAAAGATTGATGTGTTGCTACGTGTTTAACAAAAACAAAATGCGGCAGGGTCATTCCATGCAAAACAGGGAGTTCACCATCTCTGATTTTGCTTTTCATTTTGCCCACTGCATCTAGCTTTCTGATTTTCAAGATCACCAAACAAATCATTTCTATTTTTAGCAGCCGTCGATTTATATTGCAAATTCAGTCATTTGTGGTTGCCATCAAAACAATTAATGCCTTTATAGACATCTGAACATTCTTACATTCCAGCGCAAATTACCTCTTCATCGTTTGATACGTGCCCTCCCATTGAATCAAGTGATTACTGGTTACCTGTAACTAAAGTCTTCATGGGATCCCCTTTAATTCTTCTAGGGATCAACTAGCATAATTATTTCGGCTGAATATTTTTTTAAATGCTCTGCATGATTGTATGAACAGAGGAAAAAATGATGCCCTCGCAAAGGTTGGGAACCCTTAAAGTAATAACTAAAATAACCCCTCCAAATTTCTTTTTATTTTTGTGTTTGATTTGTACTTTGAGTAATTTCTAATTCTTTTGCCTCTGATAAAGTTACACTTGACATATTTGCATGTTTCAAAATGCATTTTTCCTCCGTCTATATTAAAACCGGCTACGTCCTGTACTATGTACAGTATTAAAAGATCATGCCGCAGCATAATATAAGCATATAATCTTCGAATCTTTATATTGCATAGTGATAATAACCAGACCTATCACTGAAATTTGTTGAAAAAGAGTTTTTGACTATTTTTTAATCCTAAAACATAATTATAGAATAATGAATAGGGATATGTAAACATTGTACTGTTGTAAAAAATTATTGGCAAATCATTTGGTGGACATAATACAATGTAAAGTCTATATATTTAGTGTAGAGTATACTTCATCTGATGGAAAAAAATCAAGTCTCTTTCAAGAGCTTCTTGGTGTGACCTATCAGTTCAGGTTATTTTTTATAGTGACCTTTTTTTTATTCTTCCACCTATTATTAATGGAACCTAACTTTAAGGAGGGCAGAAAATTATATTCTTGCCTGTATGATGAGCACAAACATCAATTAATACATTTAGAGCATTTAGAGACCCTTCAGCGGCATGGATCAATAGCTGTGCTGTGGGTGTCCCAAAAATGGAAATCCATATATTTCACACATGACGGGGCATTTCTACAAATCAAAATTGTTGGTATTGCTCAATTTCCACTAGCTGGTCAACAGACCGGTGCAGTACAATTCATTTCTGATTTCCTTGCAGACAATGCACTTAAAATAGTGAAGTTTTTCATTTTGTGGTCAACTGAAATTATGTAATAATCTAACACATTTAAATATGGAAGCAAGCAACAAAACAAAATTAAACATACTTTAAGATAATCCAATTACATCCTTTTACGTACAATATTAAACGCATGCAAGAAAACTAGAGGTCTCTGGTACATGCTAGCATTATGCATCCGTCCGGTCAAGTTTGGGTTAATTTTGTGACTTTTCACATGGGTCACCATTTTTTTTTGCCTGAATACATGTAGGCACAGCGTAATTTCATAAAAGGTAGAATTCTCCAGAGTCAAAATTGAGTCAATCTCAAAAGTACGGTCAAAAACAGTAAAGCAACATATATCCAAACTTAAAGGTCTAATGGCATTTACCATGCTATAATGGGGTGATGAAATTCTGCAAGGCATGCCAGGAAATCATTTGAGTATTTTTAAGACTCCTAGGTAGCAATGGTCCCTGCCAGTGTGCCCCTGAACATGTAAATTTAAATTTTCACAGTACAAGGAGAATTTGAACAACGAAAAAAAGGGTCAAGTTTATTCCTGTTTCTCAGTTTACACCATGGTAAATAGCCCTGTGCTGATTTTAGTTTGCTTTAATTTACTTTTTTTAAATTGATACTTTGTTTATTGCAATCAATGAACTGAAATTTTGTTTCAGAGTTGTGAAACTTTGATGAACCTTTCTATGAGACGAATGGAATATATGGATGTCTTTGGGTGATATCAGCTTAGAATTTAATCCCAAAAAGTCATCGCAAAACCCATATGTATGGTGAACTCTTTGTTTGGGAATGGAATGACCCTGCAAGAGTAGTGCTAATTAGTTTATAACACAATATTTTGTTGTATTAAAACTTGGTTACTTTTGAATAATTAATGCACACAAGCTAAGGCCCTTGCAAGAATTTGTATATCGCATGTTAACAAAAAATGTCACCTCCGAACACAATGATCTATTGGTTATTTTCTTCTAAACCCTGCACAACATGTTGTTTTGTCAGAGCTTCTACCTATTTTATTATCTTAAGAGACTTTAGGAAATCATAATTTAGTTAAACAACAAACGATTCAGGCAACATTACTGTCAAAAGACATGTTATTTGTCTGGCATGTCTATTCAACTGGGCCAGAAAGTACAATAAACATGAATACACTGATATTAAGTTCAAATTTATGCCCCCCAATCTCTATGGTATAGAACATTGTTTCATTTGAATATGTTTTCTTTCCAAGGTAACCATCCCCATCAAACACAGTATGTCACCAAGCTCAAAATGAGCCA
Source organism: Ophioderma brevispina (assembly GCA_023653785.1). NCBI lineage: Eukaryota > Metazoa > Echinodermata > Ophiuroidea > Amphilepidida > Ophiodermatidae > Ophioderma > Ophioderma brevispina. Next base: position 38,276 of record JAMKCH010061855.1, read on the forward strand.
TTTGCGTTGTTAACAAATTATGTCATCTCCAAACAACAATTTTCTCTCAGGAAATTTTAAAGTTGACTTGGTGCAGCAATTGGTGCGTGTCATCCTATCATGATGAGCAATCACTACTAATCACCCAACAGAGATATCAACACAGAGATTTCTATTAAGCACGTAGCTGAGATGTTTAATTAACTGTTTCGGAAGTGACAATGGGTTCGGAGTGACAGTGTAACAGTGTATGCAAGTGTTGTATAATTTGAAATATGTTTGGTGTATTTTTACAACTTTTTATTCAAGAAGATGTTAAGGCATGTTAAACATTTAAAGAAGTGCAAACATTGCATTGTATCTCTTTAAAAAATTAACACTATCAGTTCATTGTTGCGAAGTGACGAAATGTTAACGGAAAGTTAACATTTGAATTTGAAATTTGCCGCACAAAATCTTAAAGAGGCGAAGGATCAAAATTCTTTTGCCACTAAATGCAAGTCCTACTGGTATTGTTGCAATACACCAAAAACCGAGAGAATTCTTATTAAATAATAGAGTAACGTTTGGTGTAAATATGCAATCTCCGAAACGCTGATTGCACAACCAGTCCTCCGGAATTAGAATCAGACCATGTGGAAACCAAATAGCATTATAGGTTGGACCTGTCTGAATAATAATAAAACAAAAACTGGGAATTCAATGCAGAGGAAAAGTAAAGGCTTTGAGAAAAATAGATGTAATTTTGGGGTACAACCAAAAGTGCCAAGTTTGAACCACATAAATGGCCAACAAATCCAAAAGAAAAAAATAAGGAGGTTTGTTAAGCTAGCTGAGCTAGCCCCTATATAGGATAGTTACAACAGCACATTCTTTGAATTCTTCATTGAATTAGTGAGCTACATATCATGAAGTGTCAAAACTTTTGGAAAAAAGTTTACACCACCGATTGTGAAAATATGGCCATATGTTAACTTTACGACATGCGATCACTCTGAACAATCAGGTCTTGGAAAGAAATTTGAGCAACTGTGGTTCGATATGAGCCAGATCCTTTCAATACGTCGGGTATGTTGTGTTTCCATCAGGCAGTAAATTCTGTGTACGTTTGTTTACGTTCGTACTCGGACCCCAAATACATGATGATGAGAATGAATTTGTATAAATAAAGTTTCTAGCAGTCAAGGGATTTTTTAAAATGGCGCGAAAATTGAATTTTCAAATCATTTTTCTCTCTCCAATTTCTACAACAACAATTGCTTAAAAGATGGCTTCTTGCCGTATGGTAAAAATCGAAGCAATTCCATCAAGCGGTTTTTGTATTAATCATCAGCTATTTAAATTTCAATTTTAGGGATTTTTTTCAGAGAGCTCCACATGAGCTCATGCAACTCCTAAAATCCCAACTCTATATTTGAACATCGGGTGTCCTTCCCCCCGTCGACTGTATCTTGACCTGTAAAAGAATCTTTTAAAATGGTGTTTTATATTGTGCTAACATAAACGATTATCAAGTAGGATTTTTATAAATTTTAACAGAATCATACAATTACGGTAGTTAACCGGCGGCAGTTCGAGGAAGTCTCACATCTTGCCCATTAATAAATTCACAAACAAATGGTGTAAAATAATATCAATAATGGTTTTACTGCGTTCCCCTCTGTTACTGGAAAAGATAGTGTGCCCTTCAATCCCGTGTTATTTTATAGTAAAAATTTCTGTACTAATGTCCATTTTCCTTCCAAAAGAGAAAAGGCTGGTAAAAATGAGGGTTTTTTTAAATACAAGTTTAGAAAAAACAATTTTAACAGAATTTCAAACCATGTGTCAAATTGCCTTCTAATCTTTATACCGTTGGTCTTTTGCCTAAAACTGGATAACATAATGAACGTCATGCTATTTTTCCTGATTTTCCATTTCAATTGTGATCCTGTTTTAAAAAGAGGTAATTGTTTAGTTAGTAAATATCTGTTGTTTCATCTATTACACTTTTCATAACAGGCTGCCGACCACCTCGGAAATGGGATTTAATGGGCCGCCTTCACGTGTGTAGTATTGCGACAAAGCTTTACAAATGAACGTTCCCCGATACCTCTCCCCCATTTGCACCACCAAGAGCTGTGGATACGTCCATATTGGTATACACTACAAGGGCCTTGGAGGTAGACTACAAAGATCTTATTAAATCTCGAAGACAGCGAATCAGACCTGAAAAATGTCTGCGTGTTAACTGTAGCGAAATTTTAAGAGAAAACACTGTAACTGATTGCTACTGATGAAATTCAAAATGGGAAAGGTTCCGTCAACTCACGTAGTGTAAACAAGAGGTTTTACAACGTCTGCTCCATAAACTGTACTTGAAAGGGATGCGTACACTCAAAAACCCTACCAATAGTCAATATTTTAACAAATTTTGTTTTCACGGTCTGGTGACAAGACTACACATGAAAGGACTCTACCATAGAAGCCTTACCAATGTAATATTTGTAACAAGAATTTTATCACACACATCTCTGGTGATAGGACGACTAGACCATGAAAGCTTCATACCAAAGAAAACCTTACCAATGGTCTATTGGTAAAAAGAGGTTCATCCACACAGTCTGGTGATAAGGTTATACATGAAGGATTCATACCAAAGGGAACCATACCAACTGTCATATGTCAAAGAGTTTCCCCACAGTTTGGTACTAAGACTACACATGAAAGGATCCCACAAATAGAAACCTTACCAAGTCATATTGTAAAAAGATTTCTCCACCGTCGGGTATAGACTACACATGAAGGATTCATACCAAAGAGAACCCATACCAAGTCAATTTTGTAACAAAGAGTTTCAACACACATCTCTGCTGCTAAGACTGTACATGAAGGATTCATACCAAATGAAACATACCAATGTCAATTATTGTTAAAAGAGTTTCCACACAGTTTGGTAATACGACTACACAATGAAAGGATTCACAACCAAAGAAAGAATTACAATATTCAAATTTGTAAAAAGAGTTTCACAAAGTCTGGTAATAAGGTTATACATGAAAGGATTCATACCAAAAGTGAAACCATACACCATGTCCAATATTGTAAAAGAGTTTACAACACAGGTTTGGTAATAAGGTTTTAGACATGAAAAGATTCCTATACCACAGTGAACCATAACAATGTCAATATTTGTAAAAAGAGTTTCACACAGTTTTTGGTAATAAGGGTTAGACATAAAGGATTCATACAAAAGAGAACCTTGTACTAAAGATTTTACACACATCCGCTGCAAGACTGCCATGAAAGTGATTCATCCAAAAGAGAAACCTTCCCAATGTCAATATTTTAACAAGAATTCTCATTGTCTTCTATAAAACTAGACATGAAAGGAGTCATACCAAAGAGAAACCTTACCATGTATTTGTACAAGAAGTTTCCTCACAGTCTGGTAGTACAGACTACCATGAAAACACATGAAAAGGATTCATACCAATGAGAACCTTACCAATGTCAAAATTGTAAAAGAGTACACCTGCTTTAATAAAGGTTAGACCTGAAAGTATTCATACCAAAGGGAAACCATACCAATGTCAATATTGTAAAAAGAGTGACACACATTTGGCAAAAGGTTATACATGAAAGGATTCATACAAAAGAGAAACCATTTAATAAGTTACACCATTCTGCTGCTAAGTGCAACATGAAAGGATACATACCAAAGAGAAACCTTTACCAATGTCAGTATTTTGAAAAGAGTTTCCAAAAGTCTGGTAATAAGTTATACATGAAAGGATTCATACCAAAGTGAACCATAACCAATGTCAATATTGTACAAAGAGTTACACAAACAGTTGGTAGTAAGGTTAGACATGAACGGATTCATACAAAAGAGAACCCTTTCCAATGTCAAGTATTGTAACAAGAGATTCTCAGTGTCTTCTAGTGTAAAACTAGAATGAAAGGATACATACCAAAGAGAAACCTTACCAATGTCATTATTGTTAAAACGAGTTTCTCCATCCTGGTTATAAGAATACACATGAAAGGACTCCTACCAAAGGAACCATAAACCAAGTAAATATTGTAATAAGAGTTTCTCACAGTTTGGTCATAAGACTATACACTGAAACGATCCATACCAAAGAGAACATTACCAATGTAAATGATTGTAAAAAGAGATTCTCACAGTCTGGTGATAAGACTACACATGAAAGAATCATATCACCAAAACATTAAAAACTCAAAACTTTAAAACATGGCGCGCGAAAAAAAATGCTGGGTCCACGTGGACCCACTCTTATGCAACTTAAGTGTTAATAGAATCATTTGAGTTTTTTATTTCAAAACGTTGAGTCTATAAATACAAAGTAAATTTTGCAAAGCTGCTTGGGAATACTAGAATTAGTAGTCTGGGCCATATATGGTTCCCGTATAGGCGTCTGTATTCCACACGGTTTTAAAATGTTTCCTAATTTACCAGAATTTACCTTTTTAATTGGTAAACCCACTTATTCAATAATCTTCACACTTTATTACCCATACGCTAACATAAATAATTACATTGGGAAGCATAAAATTTTAATGACAATGGCTAAAAATATACTGTCACATTTTGAAAAAGGTAGTAGTTTACGCTGACCGTTATATTTGCTGTAATACTACGTTCTTTTGGAACTTACTTGTTTTAAATGTAAGAATATGAACTATGAAAATCGTTTACCTATAAAAGTGTTAAATAACGTCGAAGTACGTCATTAAAAAATGCAAAATCTTATTTTGCCTCTCTTTTTTTAAAAATTTTTGAAAACTTAATTTGGTCAAAATGATCATCCCTAAGTTGTGCACACACACACATAGTTTATTTAGCACTGCTATCATAGAGTCATGTGTTAAGTGATAAGGTTAGGACTTGTAATCTTCAGGCCCAGTTCGAATCTGTGTAAGGTCTAATCAAGTTACTTGATGATGATTAAGTAATTGGTTACATAGAATGTGTACATTACCATATAAACAAGGATATAAACTTTTTTTGAATTTTATTTCTTCACGTTTTCCCTTTGTTTATTGTGCTTTGTTTCTTAAAATTGTTTGCCTGATATAATTTTTTTTACAAACCAACGTGGTAACAGTAATACAAACGTTTGGTATGATGGCCACAGCTTAGCTACAAGTGAAAATTTTGGTCAGATGATATTGTATAACGTTTTATTCTTAATCTGTTTAAACAAGTAAAAAACCAAAACTAATGTTCAGCTGAGATTATGCGCGTTTGTTTTAACGTTCCTGCAATGTGTCGTATTTTTACGGCTTAAGTTAATTTACGTTCCTGCACGTTACGAGTCCCAGCTGCCAGTCAATCCCTGTTTTTTTTACAGTTTATTTTTAACAGTGCAGCAATATTCAAAAAGGCGTCCAAAATATGAAAATTTTGAAATGCGGCTTGCTTCAGATACAGGATGGCTGCCAAAATGTCTTTAAACGTTCCACAAAAGTGCAAATTATGATAAATGCACAGTTTGACTAATCGAATAACTAATAACTGTGTGGAAGACACCAGGCATTTTTATTTTAAAGACATCATAAACTCCTTTGTCAGGCATATATTTTATCAATCATCGCCCTTAATTCCGAGATGAGAGCCAATATGGACGTCGACCATCGCCCTGCACTGAACAGATTTTTGGGGCAATCCCATATATTGTGTTACATGTATGATTTCATATATAGATGACCCCATAATATTTTTCTATTTGCCACAAAATCCTTGAAAGGATGAAAACAAAGCGATTTTTGATTTGCTTATTGCATGTAAACCTAGGTTGTAGGCCTAAGACATAGTCAAATCCGAAATTCATTCACAATTATTGTAACCAAAGAAATGATTCTCCAATTGTCATTTCACATGGGCATATTTTTTGATAGAAAGCTTTACATTATGCAGAAATCAGAATAATCCTATTTTTCGGGATACCTGTTAGGTGGAATCTCTCTTTGCCAAATCTCTCTTGCACCTTTAACCGTGCGTAGCGCCGAAAATTTTGGTAAACAAAATTATGGGTTACAAAGTATTTTTTCGGGCGTATAAAGTTGGCTAAGTGTCATTGTCGCATTGATTTTTTTCGGTGAGGTTGGGGGAGGGGTCGGACGACGGCTCCCGTGGATCCGCCCATTGATACTTGTATTTTGAAATACCCATACTTTTTTAAGACACTCGAAACTTTCAATTCCAACCTTTTCAACGATCTCCTTCCCCCTCTTTCTCTCGCCCTCTCTCCCCTTTTCTTTCCTTCCCCTCTCTTTCTTGCTTCTCCTCTCTTCCCTCTCTTTTTGCTTCTTTGCTTTCTCCTCCTCTCGCTCTCTCTTCGCTTTTCTTTCTCCTCTCTTTCTCTTGCCTTTTTTTTTTTTTTTTGCTTTCTCAAAAAGTGGTGCGGGTGGCGGCGAATCGCCGCACCGGCGCATAGCTTTGCGCCGGCCCTGGGCTATTATTTTTGAAGTTGGGTGCAGCACTCTGTTGATTGGTTGGGGTTTGAGAAGTCTATATCCACCGATGGAAGAAGGTAGGCCTAATTGAAAATGTGATCAGCAGTCCGAGTGACGGAGAGCCACATTGACATGCTTTGGGATGGTCGTAACTCCATCGGTGCATATTTGCTGTTGAAACGGACTGACTTCCTTTTGCGATTCCTGTATATGGTGACCCATTCCTTACGTGGAAGATTCTATCAGGTGGGAGTTCTTCATAGGTGTGATCTGAATTGCTCTGGTCTTTGAAGTATCTTTCAGACAGTGTTTTCATGTCCCTCTAAGATGTCATGAGAGCACAATCTTCCTGTCTGCGAGTTTGTGGGATTCTTTGACAGTGTTATGCAACAGGTGCTTGTTGTCCAACATAGCCTTTTTCCAGTTATGTGTCTGATGATCTCTCCGAAGCAATGCAGTTGCAATGCTGAAGCACTGGTAGAAACTCGATGGAGTGGGGCGAAGGCATGCAGCCATTAAGATTCTCATGGTCTCGGTGAATTACGTGCCCAGCTTCTTGTGTTAGGAGCTATTGGCACCATGCTTGGGCGGGCATATTTATCAGCACGTAGACCAGAGCCCAGGGCGGTTATACCACGAAGATACCTTTGCACATACTGACTACGAGTTCTGCCTATAAGTAAGTTCCGATCACGGGTCACTCCCAATAAGTTTCCTGTATGGATTTATGGCAGAAGGCTCGCCAATTTGAGGTTGATTTTTAGCTGGCGATGAGCCTCTTTGGTGTCAAAATGGAAGGCAGTAGTGGTGGGTCTTAGCTCTCACTCTCATTCTGAGTCTCAGGTCTTGAATATACTTCATATTGGTTCATATCTGCAGTGCTATTATCATATCAATCTAAAGTACGAATTTTAAGTAGAATAATCAAACTTGGCAATTCGAAACTCATGTCTGTTAACATTTTGCTTTGGTTACATACTTAAAATTACAAATATGGCAATATGCCTTCCGTTAAGTTCTTTAAAACCTACCAAATTTCCAGTATTTGTTATCACTTGACCAACATCCTTGAATTTAAGCTTGAATAACAATAGAATATTATATAACTTAAAATCTTAGTGATTAAAATATGTCCTCATACAATATTTACACTTTTATATAATTGTGGATGATCCATCATAAATACGGTATAATACAGACATGGTAATTTGTAGGTTTTGGGACCCAAGTCTGAAAACGGAGACCTTATTGGTCACCATCTGAGATTTCTCCATTGTTACACAACGGAACTCCAGACATGCAGTATCTAATGGTCAAGAACATTCTCTTAATGGTCAAGAACATTCTCTTAAACCAACGTAAATTTTCATAATACATTTATTAAAAATCATAATAACTACTAAGAGGGCGAGGTTGGCCGAGCGGTCCTAAGGCACTGACCGTCGGCAAGAGTATAAGATCGATCGAAGCGGCCCTGGTTCGAAGCCCCGCAAGAGTCTGGTTTCTTTTCTTGGTCATACCAAATAGTTCCTATAAGATCGTAAATTGCATAATTGGCACGGCCCAGCAGTGGTGATTATGGAATTTTCTCCTCGTCCACCCATTGCGTAAAAAGTGCAGGTGTATGCAATGGGTGCCCGGGAGTCATGTAAGCTGTTGGCCCCTCGTGTATCAGGGAGTCATTCCCTTAACACGTAACAAGTTGCAGACCTCATCGAAAAGATAGGGGACCATCCGGGTCCTATTACCTTCACTCCTCACTCTAGGTACCAGGTCCCTTCCAACCCGCTCTAGGCCAGCGTGGAAGGGTATAGGCCGAAATCCACATGGAACCTGTTGAGGCTTTCGTCCAAACAGTGGACAGACAAAAAGGCTTATGGATGATGACCTCTCTATTCCCCAAATAAAACTTGCACATTTGCTTTAAAATGAATAAAATGTTACTTTACTCAATTTTTTCCCCCTCCCCCATATCAGTGACCAATGATACACTATATTTCAGCAAACAATGGAGCTAACGATTATTCAATTACCGGCTCGGTATGCGGTGTAGAAAAAATACACTTGAGATTCCTTTTCATCTGGGAGTGCAGGACCATTGTTATTTTTGTCTCGCGGTTTTGAAAAGACTCCGATGTTACCACCTCTCGATTTAGACTAATTCCTTTTTTTAATGCTTAAGCGCAAAATACTTATCCGCATTCGCAACTACATAAATCTTGACTTTAAGTGCGTGTTCAATTAACTTTGGTCCATGTTTTTCATCATTTATTCGAAAGGCAGATTCATGCCAGAATGCTGGCTGGGCAAGCTTTGACCAACAACTTTGGTGCAGAATTAAAATCGTAACTTAATGCTTTCAGACGAAACTGAGGGTCAACGACCTATATCATAATGTAAACTGGTTAGTTATGGTGAGAGAGGACGGGGGTCTTTTGTTACAAAGAGGTTCTATATTGATTGGCAAATGTTACGGCATCTAGAAATTCATCGTCCTCGCATTTTTGCCGACCACAAAGAAACCCCGTAGAGTTATATATATGAAAGCAGATGGCTGCCTGTCCTCTTCCACATACTGTGGGTGCCGAGTTTGCATATACACTAATCGGTAGTGATACAAATTGATGTAATGTGTTAGAGGTGGCCAGGTTTAATAATAGTCACCTGGATCATTGTGCTGGGCCCTCCAAAAAAAGAATTTAAAAAAAAAAAAAAAAAAACTTTTTGGTGGTTTTGGTCGGGTACCCATGCTCGTTCCAAAAAAGAGGGACTAACTTCAAATGCGGACTTAACCGCTTGGGGTTCAATTTCACAATGAATCAAGTTCTATTCCCGCTAGGGGTATCAAATCAGTTGTGATTGTGACTGGTTCAATGATACAAATAGGAAAACCTAACATCGGCAAAATAACCCCAAATGTGTTAATTTTTCTTGCAGTAGAACCACTATGTAATTTTTGATGGTAATTTGGATATTTTAAAGATAATCTTTTATTCAAGTATGTAGAACAGGTCCCGCAAGGGGTATAATTTCACTGCAAATTGGTCCGGTAGGGGTATATTTCACTGAAAACTCGCCAAACACTGACCGTTAGGGGTATATGTTCCATGAAAAATGGTCCGTTAGGGGTCACCTTTCAGAACCCCGGGAACGAGCATGGTTACCCAACAAACCCCCGCGAACCCCCCCCCCCCCCCCCCCAGTGGCATGGAATTCCTGACTTGCACCTGTTCACCTGGCTTCATAGCCTAATGGGAGATAGGGGCAGCTCTTGTAATAACACATTGATGCATATAAGCAAATAAATAAAGAAGTTTGGAGAAAATATTGTACTGTTGTTTCTGAAGTTTTGCGTTAGTAAGAGTGATCAACCAGTTTAGTGAGCGCTCCCTTCAAATCAGCTAGCGGTTGCCGCGCGAAGCTTCAGAGTTTTAGAAGCGCGGGCCCGGGGGGGGGGGTTCTTGGGTATTTGTCGGGTACCATGCTCGTTCCAAAAAAAGAGGGACTAGCTGCAAATGCGGGACTACCGCTTGGGGGTAGCAAATTCACAATAATCAAGTTCTAGGTCAAGCTAGGGGTAAGCAATCAGGTGTGATGTGACTGGTCAATGATTACAAATAGGAAAACCTAAAACATCAGCCAAATAACCCCAAAAATGTTGAATTTTTCTTGCAGTAGCACACTATGTAATTTTTCTTGTATATTAGCTATTTTACCTGATATATCTTTTATTCACGTATTTAGAACAGGTCCCGCAAGGGGTATTAATTTCACTGCAAATTGGTCCCGTTAGGGGTATATTTTCCCTGCCAAGCGCAAAAACTGGGTTCCCGGTAGGGGTATATTTTCCCTGCAACTGGGGCACGTGGGTGTGGGCAACCTTCGAAACCCTGGAAACGAGCAGTGGTACCCACCAACCAAACCCCCCGAAACCACCCACCCCCCCCCCCCCCCCGTGGCATGGAATTCCGTGGACTTTGCACATGTTCACCGGCTTCATAGCTCATGTGGAGATAGGGGCAGAGGTATTGACAAACACATTTGATGCATATTAAAGCAAATCAATAAGAAGTCTTGGAGAAAATGGTTACTGTTTGTTTTTCTGAAAGTTTTGCGTTTACAGAGTGATCAACCGTTTTAGTTGATCGACTCCCATTTCAAAATCAGCTAGCGGTTGCCCGCGCGAAATTCAGGTGTTAGAAAAGCGCGGGCCGGGGGGGGGGGTTCTTGGGTTTTGGTCGGGGTTTCGGGTACCATGCTCGTTCCAAAAAAGAGGGGCTAGCCTGCAAATGCGGGACTACGCTAGGGGTATCAAATTCACAATAATCAAGTTATCGTCCCGCTAGGGGTATCAAATTCAGGTAGATTGACGGGCTCATTGAAAAACATGGGAAATTAATTTTAACATGTCAGTTTAAAAAATAACCACCGCAGTGTTTGTAAATTTCTTATACAGTAGGACAAGAGTGTTATTGTTCTAATATAGGGTTAAGTCGGGTAATGCCGTAAACCATCGATGAAGAAATAAGTCCATGGTTAACAGGTTTGGTAAAGTATCATATCAATAAAAAGTGTAAGCCAAACGCTAAAAATGTACACAGTTTTTCTTACCCAAAACTGTTAGAAAAAGAGTAGTATGATACAACAAATAAAAATGGCGTCGTTCGGGGATTAAACCGACACCGCACGGCTAATGCCGAACGCGGTTTTTCAATGGCAGCCACTTGGGGACAAAAATAGCAATTTGGTTTTCTTGCAAAATAAAGTATGTAATGTATATGAAAAGATTGATGGAGTTTCAAATTATGTAGATGAGATGTACACACATATATTGGTTGCCATGGAAACGGGTAAGTCGGGTAATGTCGAACGGCCGTTCGGGATTACCCCAAACCAGGTGAGTTGTAATCTCCGAATTCATAAACTTCGTCATGGAAGTGCCCCCTGTTGTACGTGATTTTAATTGTGAAGGCACCCTAGTCCTATTAAACTATTAAACATCTTTCTCCGCTTAGTGTAGATGTGATATGGTTCATCAGCAATATATGTCCGAATATTCATTTTCACCAAAAAGTGTTTATGTAATTTCGCGAGGAATGGGCGAGATTTCCATATTGGTCAGTCTACATTTGAATTAAGTCCGAAGCAGTAACACCATGGGGTGGTAACCGGAGTCTCCCCTCCGTAGCAATATAGCGAAATCGCTGCGTCGGGTTTACCCCGCGTTCGGGATACCGACTTTCCCCTATTGGATTCTTAAAAGGTATATTTTTATTCACGTTTTGAAAGCAGGTCCCGCTAGGGGTATAATTTTACCGCAAATTGGTCCCGTTAGGGGTATCTTTTCACCCACCGAAAACGGTAAATTTTAACTGAATACTGGGCCCCTTAGGGGTATTTTTTCACAGGCACTAAAAATTAGTCCGGTTAGGGGTCACTTTCAGAACCCCTTGAACGAGCATTGGTACCCAACAACTTTGAGAACCCCCCCCCCCCCCCCCGGGAGCGCGGGCAACCGCCTAGTTTTTACTCTACTACCAAGCGGTGAAGGTCAGTAATCACAGCAATTCCGGTCAACATGGGACTCCCTTCATGACGGCACAGAACCGATTTTGGTTGAGCGCATGCGCAGTATCAATAAAGCTGCTAACGACAGCGTGTGACTCTTCATCAGCTGTGAAGCTCCTGCGAGTACGATTTTCACCCGGGAGGATAAAATCCTTACTTCAAAGGTTTAGAAGTTGACGTTTGTGGCTTTATATTTTACAAAATCTCAGTCAAATGGATTTGATCCAGAACCAAGCTGTTAAGGTATACGTTACAACTCCAGCGCTTCAACTAGTCTAGACGCACTCAGTCCCTCATTTCTCAGACTTTATTTTTAAAATGGGATCAATGCCATACACTTCAGCGTTGAAATCATCGGTTTTTGGGAATTCTATCCCTATGTATGTACTCATTAGAAACTTACTCGACTAAAAAATCAAGAAAATGAGAATCTAATGCAATTTTAACAGGCTAAAAAATGCCAAATAAAAAGCTGGCATTTTGAGCGGACGGGTTGGTGCAGCGTACCTTCCCTCACCTTTCAACAATGAGGTCTCGGGTTTCGATTCCTGT
>JAMKCH010061859.1:0-12221 GCA_023653785.1 Ophioderma brevispina
AACCTCTATATCCCCGCACAATTGATAAACAATAATGCAATATATGCCAAAAATATCTAAAACAAAATTGGCCTGAGACAATCCCGCGCGCGCTGAGAGCCGTTGTAACCACGTAGCTACTCGACGACTGAGGAACAGCCGCTGTGTGTAACACGAATCCCTTCTATGCGGCAAAATACAACACGGAATCCTGGCCGGCGAGTGTATGTCTAGTGGGGAGGTATCAGTGTCTACTCGTTGGTAGCTGTGTGGTAACTACCATGAAGATTGGCCGTTTTGTTATATGTCCCTCTCTAGTACTCTAAGATCCTGATTTTTTCCTGATTTCAGTGTTGCGCCAGTGTAAGTGAAATCCTTTACCCTCTCACCAATCAGGCCCTGGGGTTTGATTCCTTGCAGAGTAAGTGTCACGTCACAGCTGTTTGAAAGAATCATTTATTATGAACAATAAATAAAACAAAAAATATCAAAAATTTATTTAATATTGACATTGTCAACTGATTTTGATTATTTATTATCCACTAACACAGCCTTATTATCCTGTGTACACACAATTTCAAATCAGGGGTCAACGTTGGATTTTGGCACTGTTTTTTTTTTTAATGTCAAGGCCTAATCTAGGCATTAACAGATCTAATAAGTAACGCTGACGGATTTGCACGCTAAAAATAAACCGATTAACCATCCTTTTGAAACTCTGCCTGCCAAATACTTTTTCATGTTCCTGGTTGACTAGCTGGGTAAACATGATTATGAACACATTTTCGCGCTTTTGACTTTAAAAAATTGCACATTTTGCCGTTTAAATTAAATCACGCACATTCCGGTGCCTAGGCTAAAGTAGGTTAACCCAACTGGATAATGATAATTGTCATCACTTTCAGGAATATAACAAAACAAACAAATACATTACCTGTAGAGATGCCCATTGTCCTCAAATGCATCCTGCGTTAGCTTGGTCTTAGACATCTTATTTATTGCCTTTGACCTCTGAATCACTTCTCCGACAAACGTTCTCCAGGAGTGACACGGCCTGAATTTGCGTGTTCCACCCATTGACCAAAATCAGAACTGTTCTGTAAGTACTCGTGTAGCCAATCCACTGCGTCGGTCGTAGTGAAACACTGTCGTATGATCTCATCCCCGCGCTGGCCTTCAGTGGCATCAATAGCAGGGGGGGGGGGAAATCTTGGATCTTTTATTCCACTGTGTAAGAAATAAAGAGGGAAATTCATCTTTAAGTCATTGATATTTTCATTCTCCTATTAAGAGTGGGCTAATAACAGGGGAGAAAAATGATACTTCAGATCATTTTGTCCCAACTCTTCTTTGAAATGCAGCTTTAATCCCCCCGATCATTTTGACACCAATTTGTCAAAATCGGTCAAAAAATAGAAGGTGCCGGCCAAAAACGTGATTTGGGGGGGGTCTGAAAGAGGGTCTGAAAATGGTACATTTTCAATTACTGTAAATTATATATGGTCATGTGTCATATAAGTGGGCACCTGTTTGGGGAGGGGAGTTAATCGCACTACTTTTTTGGGTTTAGCAAGTGCTAAAATAATAATGTCCCAATTTTACATAATTTGGGCTTATTTTAAAAGCCTAACTTATTCTTCTTTCAATAATGCATTATTTTTCACATATCTTTTATCGTTGTCTTTTTAATTAAGCATTGATAACAAATTCAACTGTGGAGGAGCCGTTGGTGGGGAGCCGCGGTGGCAGGAGCACGCGTGCAGCCTCCGGTTAAGTCTATGGAATTTGGGTTTTTTGACATGCTTACTATTTTTCAAATGTTGTACAATCAAACACTAGTGGTATGGAGATTTTTTTCTCTTCACAGGTTCCATACAAATCTTAGTATAAAATCCAATTACTTAAAATCAATTAACCCTTATTTAATGATGAATTAGCCTTTGATGTAATTAACAGTTAACGACAGCCTGCCGGTAATGCGATTCCGTTTTCAACTACCCAAGCCTTCCCCAACAAAATAAATGCGTAAAGTCCCCCCCCCCCCCATCACATACAGTTTTTAAATTAAATGACCAACTAACTATTCAGTTCCACTATTAAATAATGCCATATAATTAGTTACCATTAACTAATTAAGTACAATAACTCATTTTTGCCCTTTGATAGCCGATTCGAATGTGAGACGATGGTCAGTAATTCATACTAAAAAAGAATACAAACAGATCAGGTTTGCTGACAGACGTACATTTTTCAAATGAAGTACTGGTTCCAATAGCAACTTGCTGCAAGTGTATTATATGTTGGAATTAATGTTCAAGAATTCAAAGGCCAATATCTATCACACATCGATCATGATGACATCATTTGTTTTTATAATAGCTAACACCATATTAATTTTGAACCACCACCATGTATGTGTTTACATTGAAAGGTATGTTCATCTGTAAATACATGTTAATGACTTAAATAAAATTAAAAATGATCAAAATGTTACAATTAAAGGAACCTCTGCCAACACAATTCTGATTATAAGGTACAAAATGTACGAAGCCCTATAAACATATGTATTATCATATGGGGTGAGTGTTCACAAGTGGATATCTATATTCATAACCACCTGTACCAAAACTACTTTGTTACCTGTCCAGATATTGTTATGATTCTTATTTCTGAAAGATCCAGGCAAGTACAAATGCTTTCTTACTGTTTATATGGATCATTGGTACTTCTAATAAACGCATGTTATTTTTCACAAAAAAATGGGTCCAATTTTGGCCACCCTGTATGTCGCTTGTCAATAAAGCTGATTATTTCAAAATTTGATCTGGTTTGCAAAGCATTAGTCTGCTTGTAAGAATATAAATTATCTTTGCAGGACTATTGTCTTCAAAGATTTTGAATAAGGTAAAAATATAAGTGAAAAAATGTGTTCTGGGTTTTGCACCCTAGTGTTCTGGCACACCCTGTATTCAATGTCATCATTATTGCAACATCTAGAGGCCTTATACCAAAACCTTCACTTTAAGAAAATGTATGGTTTTACTATATTGTTGTACATAATTTTAAATGCTATACTGAGCAAATACGAAATTGATGAATTTACTTGAGTTCAATGATTAACTGCTAGGGTGTCCCCACTATACAACACCTGACCATATGACATCTTTCCATTTTGGTATCTAACATGTCTGTGAGGGTCAAAGAGCCATTTGTAAATGTTCCAGCAGTGTCAGATCGCTACCAGCGTTCGTAAACATGCCATTTTGGTTTACATTCACTATGAGGGAGCTTAGCCATTAAAAGGTACACAGGCGGTGGCGGCCAAGCTTCATTCATAGCGCAAACTGCCGAACGGTCATTTGGACAGCCTGACAGGCAGGCGACCGAAGTTGAATTCACTGGGGCGCATTTATAGAATCGGATCCTTGAAGTGGCCATTGGGAATTCCCGTACAGAGCCGCGGCCGATCTAAACTGGCTTGCTTTAGTCGCGGTGCATAATTCGCTCTAATGTGCTCAAACTATCATCAATCAAAGACCGAACATGAGAAGATTGCCACATCTGCAGGTCAACGAATCATGCCACGGTGGGTGCATAGGCCCCGTGCCTAGCTACTGGTACATGGTCCGCACTCCCGTCCGTGCGCAGCTATAAATAGCGACGACCCTGCGATTGAACATGGTCCGCAGCCGCAGTTCAAATGGATCCCGTTTGTAAGTTATTCATACAAAAAAATAGCCTACACTGGAGTTGATTCTTCACTCCAACGGATTTTGAGTGGAAAAATAGTGATATTAAACATATTTCGACTTTAAAATATTTGTGTTCAGTTTTCGTGATTACATGCTAAACCTATGGGAACGTAAAAACGACGCTATCCTTGCAGGCCCCACCTGAAGTACATCCGCTTGTTTATTGCAATCATTGAAAACAGTATCCTAAAGGTAATAATTGATAGTACCATACTCTACTCCAGAATTTGAGCTCTTTAAACTTAACGGTTTCGCTGTGGCAGCAAGTTAATTGGAATACATTACGCATTTGGGGCATAGGTTTGTGTGTAGGTCACGAACTTTTTGCACCCTATGTTTTTCAATAGAGACATTGACAAATTATAAAAAAAAAAATGGGCACTGTAAACCAAACGAAAAAGAGCTATTGCCGAAAATTCATGATATCTTTAATACGGCTTATCTTTCAATTCTGCACAGAAAATATCTCAAATGGTATTATTTTTTATTTACACTTTCTTTAGGCAGGGTAGCCCCTTCGTGACAAGAGCACTGATTTCCAAGGAGGCCCCTGCGTATATACCTTGTACAGAATGAACTTCTACGACTTACATAAGTTAAATAATCTAAACAACAGAACAAATCAAATAAGCAATGAGTTAATGAACTATAGACATCTATACAGTATAACATATGTTTATGTGGATTTACAATTGATGCTTTAAGAGCTGAGATATAGCTCATTGGTATTATAGTAAAAAGCGGATGATCAGAAGGAAGACTGTTCTATATTTTGGTTGCTCTCATATGGAACATACATTTGCCCCCTCCCTGCATTTAGGTTCCAAGGTGTTCTACAAAGAGTTTGGTGGGTTTGACTTCTGGTACCCATAAAATAAACTGAGTGCATAAAAGTGAACTGAGAGGAAAAGTAACCTGGGGCAAGACCTTGGAAGCATTTAAAAATAAGCATTAGCATATGGTTATACAACCTATCATTAAAAAATGAAAGGTTGGGGGGGGGGGTTTTTTCCACACTGCGTTTACACATCAAGTCTTTAACAGGAATTCTAATGTCATCTGATTAAAATGATGCGAGCTAATCTATTTTGAAGAACTTGAAGTGTGTTCATAATATCGTTAGTACAGTTAGACCAGACGTGTTGCAATTTCAAAATGGGCATGACCTGATTTGCAAGCATAATAAGAGTATTTTTTTTATTTTTTGCTTTTTTTAAGTTTTTTATTTTTTTCTGATTAAACCTTTAGAAATACATGCAGACATTTGTTGATACTATCACCCCAGACAGTCAAGAGGATCAAAAATTCACCAAATATTTTAAACTGGTCAACCCTTTCAATATATCAATACAGTGCAGAGAAACATTTTGAAAATTATTGAAACATGACATGTACAATACTCAAAACTTTGTTTTCCTAGCATTAAAGTGATTGTTATCATCAAACATTTAAGAAATTTTTGTTTAAGTTTGATTTGAAGTTCAAATTCAAGAGTGTGTGGGATTGTTCTGAAGTACCCAGAAGTGTTGTAGATCTCAGCATACATAGTACAATTTACAGTTAAACACTATTTGAAAGATTATTGACAACAATAATAAAAGAGAGGGGCCAAGTATAAGCCTTGGGGGATTCCCATGTTGATATTTTGAAGTCAAAAGAGTAGAATTAATGTTGACTGCCTTAGTTCTTCACTGAGAATAGGATCGAACCATGTAAGTGCAGGACCAGTAATACCATTTTGTGAAAGTTTTATCACTGATAAGAGAAGGGTTAACGCAGGTTCAAAAGCCTTTCTGGAGGTCAATAAACTATTGCAGAACCTGTTGCACCGACCCTCATCCTATTTTTCAAAATAAAATCCTGAAATTAACAAGTAGTAGCTTTGGAATGATTAGCACGAAAACCCTGATTGGTTATCAGAGAGAAGGCCATTGTCAACAAAGTACTAATACAATTGATTGTGAACATCTCTTTTTTCCATGATTTTTAGAAAATCAAGTGGTCAGAACGGAAATAGTCGATAGTTTCCCCACATCTGAATTGTCACCAGTTTTAAATTAGGGGGTAAGGGGTTAGGGCGTGGCAGGCAAAGCGCCCTCGTGGATTAATTTTACGTAAAATGGCTAAAGCCGCAATTTTATGAAAACGAAAAAAAATCAAAATCTGACCAAATTTCTCAAAATGGTTCCTTGACCTCAAAAACATAAAAAATTAACCCTAACATTGCTAAATGTGGTAAATGTACTTCCAGTAACTGACACATTTTATCATTTTCAGACCCTCCAGACCCCCCCCCCCCCCACCCCCCCCCCCCACCCCCCCCCTCACATTTGGATTTTTGGGCTGCACCTTCTCATTTTTTGGCCGATTTTGACAAATTGGTGGTCAAAATGCCTCAGGGGACAAGCCTGTCATCAAATCATAGTTAGGGCCAAAATGATCTTTAAACATCATCATTTTATAGCCCCCTACTCCTATCAAAGCACTCTGGGTAGTTCTAGATACATGTAATTTTGAATGGATCTATGGTATCAAGTGGAGCCCCTGACATAAACTTACACCACGCCTTGATGTAGACACAGGCCTGCGAGAGTTCAGCATTTCACCTGATTTCAGCTTTATTTGCCTTTCAAAACGGTTAAAAATTTTATAGCTTTTTTTTTTTTTTTTTTTTTTTTTTTTTTTTTTTTTTTTTTTTTTTTTTAATTTTAAAAAGTGTAAATGCTCTTTTTTTTTCTTTCATTTTCACAGTCAGCCTGTTTTTAAACTTTGCAGTGTAACCCCAGTTTTTAAAAGTTAAATTTTAGGCTTAAATTCTTTCATTTTCAGCCTGTTTTTTAAACCTCTGTAACCCATTTTAAAAATTACAGTGTGCACACATATTTCACAGGTTTTTTAAATTGCAGGGCTCCTGTAAAGTTGAATGCCATGCATGACCTATAGAAAGTACACTGACCACATTCCTTTAGAAGGTGTAATTACAAAAGTACCTAGCTAACACAAGCATGAGAAGGGATTTTCTATTTATTTAAAACCCTACGCGGCCGAGATTCAATGAAACGCAACGAAACGTGGTACCGTCGGAAATGTTTTGTTTTCCCCCCTTCGTGGCATCGCGGCCGTCAACAACTATTTTTTATTTTGGTCGGGCAAATGACTCTCATTGGCCTCATTGCATCTGGGCCGTCTTACCGGTAAATGACGCGATGTTCCTGTTGCCTTTTGGGCGTCTTTACGAAAAGAACGCGATGTTGACAGTTTCCCGTTTGCATTTGGGCGTCTGTAACGAAAATGACAGCTATTTCCTCATTGCATTTGGGGCCTCATTAGCGGGAAATGATGCGATGCTTTTCCACACTGCATTTCGGACGGTTGATGCCCGCAGAAGGCGGCAATTTCCTTTTCATCAGGTGGGTTACACTGGTACAAATGCCCATAGACAATTTTCGATTCGAGGTGATAGAGCCACCATTTTCGATAAGCTATTTTTTTGATTATGCATAAGCGTATTCATGACGTAAACCGGAGCATGACGTATCATAATAGCGACACAGACACGACTATGATGTAGCGTAATAGCGCCTCTCACGACTGGCGAAAACTATAAGCTACAAATTTCAATGGCAGATCAGTGTGCAGACGCATCCATTATTTATATTTATTTATTTACCCTGTGTTTATTTGCATTCGCACCGCATGTTTTCTTCTTGTTGCATCTGGGACGTCTTTCCGGTAATGGCGCTATGTTTTTTTTCGTGGAATCTGGGCCGTCTTCCGGGAAAATGACGCGATGTTTTCGTTGCATTTGGGCCGTCTTCCGGGAAATTACGTCGATTTTTCGTGCATTTTGGGCGTCTTCCGGGAAAATGACCGCGATTTTTGTTGCATCTGGGCCCGTAATTGACTTTACGCTACTTAATCCTGTGGCCGGGAAAAATGGCCGAGATGCAATGAAACGCAAAGCTTTGGCTCTTCGTGCATCTGGGCCGTTAAAAATAAAAATAGATGCCCCTCGTTGCATTTGGGCCGTCGGCCGGCAAAACGACCCGGTCCGGGTTATGGTTAATACTGCGGTTGTCATACCATTGGTCAGGCCTGAAAAAAACGGCAAGATGGGAAGCTTCCTTCCAAGGCTAGTTCTCTAAGCATACTTCACATTAATGTCTTAACACTGTTGTCATTAACGGATGTGAATTTATGCAAACCACATGGACTACCTTTCCCCTGTTACCACATGAGCAGGCCATTTTAAAAACAAAAAGAACAACAAAGAAAAAACAAAGAACCTAACTTTGGCGAAGAATTTAGTATTCTGCCACCGGCTCATTCGGAACGTTAACGGAATAAACGGCATGTAAAGGTGCCGAATTTTAGTGGTGGCAGAATACTAATTCATCCGCCCAACTTTGGCAGTACTGCAGACGAACAAATATCAAAAGCAATTCTATCGGTTGACATGGTTCACTTCCAGATAATAAATTACCTTTTGGAATAGTTAATCCTCAAAACTTGTCTAAAAACGGATAAATCCTCATTTTCCCAGAGACACAAATTTCTCATGCAGAAGTTGACTGTAGCCGCAATTTTCTTCAAAATTTTTAAATTTCTAATTCTCTTAAGTTTTTTTTGCACATATTTCATCGCATATATAGGATCTCAAGTTGTGTTTTGATAGTAACACAGGAGATATGGTACATTTAGAGGGATTTTTGAGATCAACAAAGTTTGGGTAGGTAAACCGTGGAAAGGTTCCCATGTGTTTTTGCATAACTTCACATCCGTTTGACCTATGCTAAAGACATAAGTGAAGTTATGCTTAGCATAACTACTTGCCAGCCTGAAGTGGCACCCCTTGTTCTCATTGGGGGGGACTCCGGACGGTTAGAGGTTTTTATTATTATTCATTTTCAAGAATATGTATCTTATTCATTTCACTAAGACTTATAATTCATTCATCATACACTAGTAACAAACTTGTGTTCTTTAATATCCCTTCAGTGTGCGCTTTAGCACATAGCACATATGCTTGTAGATTTTTCTGGTGTCATGTAACTTTTTCCACTATGCATGCACATGGTGCATGTAAAATTTTGTAATCTTATTTTATTTGAATGAAATCAAAGGAAGCATCCGAAAAGATCTAGAAAAGCGATGATAAACGGCTAAAAACAGTATGCTTTCAGCAGGTTTGGCAAGTAGACAATCACTTGTTAAGGTATGATGCATCAAAAAGGATTGTGCTTTTTGAGGGATGTAACCTAAAGTGTGCCATGTACGTTTTTTGGTTACATGCAAGAAGTGCATGCAGGTTTGTTTTCCTAAATCGACACTGCCTTTGACCTTGGTATGTGACCTTTGATTCTCATCAACAATGGAGGGATCCCATGTTGCCCTATAACAATAGTTTGGTTCCAATTGAACGTCACTTTTCACATGAATTTTACATTTTCCAGCCTATTTTACAACTTGACCTCACATGACCCTTTTACTTGGTTATGGACCCTTGACCTCATTAACAAATGGGGCTTCTAAGTTGCACCTTTGACCAGTTTTGTGGGCCCCTATGCAGCGGGAATAGAACTGGCTTGCCTGGGAAATTTTGTTTTTTCCAGTCTGTATATGTCAAATATGTACGGTAATTCAGCATAATATCTTGCACACAACAAGAGAAGTTATCAGTAACTTCCCACAATGCCTTGCTTCCAATGGAGTTTTTTGTCGGTACTGATGTGACTCGTTAGTGATGAAACATAGCTAAATTGACAGTACTGATCTAAACTTGGCATTTTAAGATGTTTTCATCTCTATACGATTCCCATGACACCCGTACACAACCTGCAATGGGAAGCATGCAATGTTGAAGCTACTGGTATCTTCTCTTCACACAACCCAGTGGGCAATGGACGCTGGAACGTCGAAAAGACGTCAAGAAAAGTTTTAGAAATTTACACACTATTTATGTCAAAATGCAATTCGATTTTACGTCGGTTCTTAAAACGTCGATTCAAATTTCAGTTCAACTTAACTTTATAAAAACCGTCGGAAAGAATTTAAATTTCTGGCCACAAGTACGAATTCGGCAACGTTAACTGACTAAACCTCATTTTAAAGGTGCCGAATTTTAAGTGTGTGGCAGAATACTGAATTCAGTCCGCAAACCTCGACCTGTTTTCGACGTGCCAACTTCGTTTCGACGTCGCTCTAAACTACTATGCCCACTGGGAACCACCCTCAAATTCAACATTCATGCCGAGTGCTGAGGCTTGGTTTGGAGTCGCCGTCACAATTTAGCTGGCGTATTCTGGATGCAGAGAAAGGAATTATGACAGACTATAGTAGTTACCTCGCCGGTATAAAGCTCTGGGGCAGGCTACGGCTGTGATGTGGGTATGTTTTATTAGTTGTATGAAAGGTGCAAAATTTTTGAAGCTTTTCAATTAGTTCATGAGTTTCACTTGTGTCAACGCTGACTCAGCTCCATCCCGCCTGATATAAATCTCCGTCGGCCTGGGCTAGGGGACCTATTCGGACGCCGCGAAAGAGGACCTCTGAGACGAAAATCTCTATATTTATACAAATGCTGTCAATACTTGTACAACCTGTGCGATCTTCGTCTTGTATTCCCTCACCGCTTTGTAACTCTAAGTAAACCGGCACTGAAGTGAATATTTTTAACAAATTATTGTGCACGCAAACTCCCTATTCGAATGATCAAACGTGTTGTTCATTCCTCCAGTGTTTTGCTAACAAAAATTTCAGTTGGCGTGGACACGCTCGGCATGGTGGGAAAAATGTAACATCATTGGTTTTCTTAGTGTGTCTAAAAAACACAGCTCTCCCGAGTTCTGCCGAAACATGCGCTTTGCGCACACTAATTTGATGGTCAAAAGCAGCCCCATTGGGCGTGTAAAGGCACTTAGCAACCTCAACACTGTCGGCGACATGTGTGATCTTAGCTCTTCTCTCCATCGTTGACATATAACGCACGGAAGTACGTTTGCTATGGAGGCACCGATGGATTGTGGTGCAAGAGGCTGCTAATGTGACGTCCGCTATCAACGATAAACCAAATGTCCGTCGTGTCTGCAATATTGTTGTGATTTTCTTACTGCTCACACTTCAAAGGAATTTACCCACCACTGAGTCCGAAGATTCATTCTAAGGACTTTTGAACCAGTGGAGAGTCCCTATTTGCACCAAAGGAAGAAATTGAAGGTCATTCTCAAAATTTGGGAAATAACTTTCTAAATTTTAGAAAGTTCTCACGGGAATGGCCATAGCGTTACGAAAGTCCTAGACAAGCATATGTCACGCCCACAAAATCAGGAGAAACTTACCAATTTGGTTGCCTTGAAGGGCTCCATATTGCCAAATTTTGTTGGCACCGTTGACAGATATTAATTTACTATAGCAGTTTTACACATATTACTGGAGAGATCCAAAATTTGACCATCAATTCTATTTTTCTCATTTTCTCCATACAGTCACACACACCGCCATCAACCCGACGAGATTACAGCTATGTGGATTTTAAGCGCCAGCGCTACATAAACAAACGCACGATTGGTCGATTGACGAGCACCTGTTTCAAAGAGTAATTTATTGGCTTATGTCTCAATTAAGCCACTCCTTTGCGAGGTTTCTGTCAAACCTTCAGAGTGAATTGCCTTGATTTGTGAACAACAAAATGCCACAGAAGCTGGATTAATAGTTTCTCTATATGGTTTTAAGACTCGGTTTGGTTGAATACGTCTTGAAACGAGCGAAAAGGTGAATTTTTCAACCGAAAATTTAACGTGTAACCCTCGGCAATGACAACATCAACAGAGGGATCTCATGAAGAGGTCCGAGGTCCAATAAACCAAGATGTCGACGGTGGGCAGGGAGGCGAGGCAGGAATGGAGGGTCCACTCAGTAAGTGGACGAATGTGATGAAAGGATGGCAGTATCGGTGGTTTGTTTTTAGACCATCAGACAGCTGCTCTCCTATTATACTGT
This sequence comes from Ophioderma brevispina, assembly GCA_023653785.1. Lineage (NCBI taxonomy): Eukaryota > Metazoa > Echinodermata > Ophiuroidea > Amphilepidida > Ophiodermatidae > Ophioderma > Ophioderma brevispina. The sequence goes on from JAMKCH010061859.1 coordinate 11,730, forward strand.
GAGTTTTATACAAATTAACATCAGAATTTAATCATCTTTCACAAAACTTCATTGCTAACGCGTACTGGTACTGTGTAACTCCAAAACTCAGTCAGGACCGAGCGCTCAATCGGGCGAGTTCCAACTGTCGCCGAATCTGACGATGTCGCTCTTTTGGGCGATTTTCCATCGCCAAATACTGCGATGTTGCTATTTTTGAGATAAATTCAAAAGTGTGAAGAAACATCAACGAGCAATGATTCTCCACAAAAATTATTTGGCCAATTAACTTTAAATACAATATCTAAAATCTCAGCGCGTCAATGTTTTTTCAATCGGGGACTTCTTCTGCTACATGAGGTAAAGTTTTGGGATTTTTTAGAAAAGAAAATCAAATTTTGAGATACGCACCTTGCCATAATATCCTCCCGTTTCACGACTACCTTGAAATCCCCAGCCACCACTTGAAATATAGTCCAAAATGCAGTGATAAGTCCATTTGCCTATGGTGTT
>JAMKCH010061864.1:0-27844 GCA_023653785.1 Ophioderma brevispina
AAACATGTCAAAGGGAGTTGAAAGGCACTAGGAAGTTGTGTTTAGTTGGAGTAAGTAAAGTAAAAAGAAACTTTGTTTGTAGATTGAAAATACGTGTCAGCCGTTTTGGTTCTAACAAATGTTCAGTGTGAAACTTAGGTGATTGGGTCGCGGCAAAATTTCCAGCATGCCAGATTGGACTTCTCGACATGAAAATAATCCGAACTCAAAAAATCGAGGTTGGACGCAAATTTTTTACTAGCGTGAAAACTTGTGCGTCAATTGAACGTGCGATTTTCAGAGCCAACAAGAACCCGATCTACAGTCTACTTGTGCTAACGGAAATGGACGGTATGTAACGGATGACTTACCCTTTCTATTCTGTGTTTAGTGGCTTTTTCATTCCTTCTGTGTCATACACTGAATGTCCAGCTCCGATTTCACTTCTTCCTCTGTTCGCTCATTAAGAAATACTACGTACCTGAAGTTAATATCAAGGTATTAAGCCATCACAATGTATTGAATGTTAAACTTACACACAATGGCGGATAACAAGGGGGAGGAGTAAGCACAAAAGATGACTCCCTACCCCCATAAAAGAACCAATTTCAAGGATCCTTATGCCTTAAAATACAACAAGGACTGCCAACACCCGGTGAGAAAAATCGAACCCGTTGAACGCAATGAACATACGGCAACGAGAAAACAACATTGGCAGGCGCGCGATTGTAGCAAAACGCTGTATGACGCAAGACTTCAACTCCAAATAACGTCAATACGCAGCGCGTAATACATGGTTAAAATTGTGGAATGAACCCGGCCCTCAGCCACAGATATGCTTAGATTTTCACAGCTATTTAAGAATAACATTTAATGATTTAATTATTTGACCAAACAAAATAAACATCCTGCTTGCCTGTACTTCCCTTTGCTGACGTGGATCTTGTTTTTTTAATTGTAAGAATTATTTTATTCATCATCACTTTATTGCAAATTAAAAAGAAACATCATATAAAGGAAAAAACATACAATGCCCCAGGAAAGACCTTATTAATAAGGGTCATGCAGGGGATATTTATAAAAAGAAAATTACAGTTAAAGATGCATACAAGAAACATGGAAGTATACACGAAGTGGCTGACCGGCAGCCAATTTGAGCTAAGTGATATCAGGGGGCAATTGCATTTTCCCAAAGTTTGTTCTTGCTTAGCATAGTATATTACAAAATGATGGAAATGGACCAGCGATTTACCCAACAGATTATCTCTAAACAATTAATGAAATAGGTGCGTGAACAACAATTGAAAGATTTTTTTTAAGTTTAGACAAATGGTCCTGCGAAATAAAACCTCGAGATCCTATTTCAATGACAAGAGGAAACTTTCAAAATCAGTATTCTGAATGTTCAGAAATTATTGCAGAATATTTGTTTGATTTGTAAGTGTGGGAGTTGACCATATGCTGCTCGAATGGTATAGAAAGCTCCAAAATAACACGTTTGCGTAATCCCTCCCAAAAGATACATAAGTCGGGATGGGTGTTGGGAAAATCGTTGGAATAGTAGTCCCAGAAGCATAACCTGTAAAACAGGAATATCATGAATATTTAAAGAGTTCTTCTAGATTTTGTAAGCCCCAAACGGGCAGGTTTTGAGTATAAGTAAGGATGTTATTTTTGCGCGGTATTACCGGGCCTTGCTCCAGAAAAATTTGCAAGATTTCAACACATGATTAAGTGTTTCTTGTTTTTGGCAGATGGGCACATTTATTGGTGTTTGATCTTCCCCATCTGAGAGAGTAGTAATGGTGTTAAGGGAATCGGTCGAACCGAATGACAAGAAAATTTGCAAACTCTTACAGGAAGTGAAAATAAGAACTTACGCCATTGAACGCATTTGGACTCCAAAAAAAGAAGATCAAGACATCTACTTGAATAGGCAGAGTTTGGACATGATCCTTCCAGTAAAGGGCCGTGGAATGTGAAATAAAAATTCTTTAGCCATAGATTCGAATTTTGGTTTGCTTAATTAGCTTTAACATCATTGTATATTTTTTCACTATTGAACGATAGTAGATTCTTTCTGACCAGGTTTTCTCCCTCGCAATTTTTGAGTCAAGGCAAAGATTGACTAAAGGGTCTCCTTTCAGCCTTGCTGAAATATTGAGCGATGGTATGGCATTCAGCATACAGTTCGGAAATTGACTTAATATTTAGTCCATTAGGCATGAAAATGGAATGCTAGTGTAGCAGGATGAGGGAGACCAAACCCATTTTTTCAGAAAAACGATTTGTGATAGCATCAAGCATATTTAAAGCGTTGAACATAAGTCGTTAACTGTTAAATGAAACTTAAGTGAAGGGAGAAAGTATCGAACATAAACTTGAATTTATATTCGATCGGATCAAGGAAGAATCGACGTTTTCCAGGGCATTTTGAATTTCTACGATAGATATTTAAAAAACACATCAGCGGAGGTTACGAAAAGTGATGAGGGAAAGCCTAAAAATTTGTGCGACTCATTTTACTGTTGGAACGACGTCACCCTCGATATTAAAAAAGGAATTGAGGTGGGCGACCCCCTGATAGAGATAGAGATATACATTTAACAGGTTTCAGTTTCAAAGCCATGGATTTGTAATATCAGAGATACGGTTAATAAGCGTGATGAGATTTTTTATGCCGAGTAATCAAACAAAAATCGTCCGAAAAAGGCTGTACTAAAATTATACCGTTCAGATCATAACCAGATTGGAATTAGGACACAAGGTCTGGATAATAGGGTCGAAACAGAGGATGAAGATTAAGGGAGAAAGAGGATCACCTGAAAATGCCTTTCTTGAAAATGAATCGATCGGATGTCCAGTCCTTAGTACCAAATTCTCCCCAGATAGCGAGGGAGTACAATTCTAATATAGTGCTGCACACAAGAAGGAAGTTACAGTCTTTCAAAGTCTATGAATTAACTCATGTGCACACTGCCAAGGAACCCTCCTTCACACACAGATCGAACAATGTGACATGCCACGGTCTTAGAATTAGCCTGGGCATGATTAATAATTTCGTGCACAATTGTATTATGGTCGGGCATGCTAATCCCCTGTAAAAAATGCCTTCTGAAACTTGGTGTCGATGAGTTTATTCGCAATGACAAAATTTTCAACACGTTCAGCTATAATTTGATGGAAGCGTTTTCCAACAGCACAAGAGAGTGCAATCATCCGAAAATTACTGGGGTTGTTGGTATCCCCTTGTTTATGATAAGGACGATTCACTTGATTGTCCAGGAGGTTGGCGGGGATGGATTAAGAAATAAGCTTGCTGAAAAGTGTTGCCATAAGTGGTGGGTACAAGGCAGTTTCTTTATCAAACCGTACGTAATCCCATCAGGACCAGAGACGATTTAGAGCTTTTACGCTTCACAACCTTGCGCAATAGTGTCTTACAGGATTAAGGTTGAAATCAGTCATGCGATCAGGCTTTCGAACGGCGGGTACCAGGTGAGCTTTGAATGGTCAAGAGGTATTTGAGTCTCGTACCGAGTTGAAAAGAATGAATACGCTTTTCTTTTGAAAATGAATGGCCATGACTTCTTATTGTACAACGTCCGTTGACTAGACGTTTACCGAAGTCCAAAAAAATTAGTTCTAAAGGAATTTCTTCTTCTGGCGGCATTCCTCCGACGAATCGTCGTTTCTGATTTTTTTAGACAAAGTATAACGTGTGACGGCGTCATAAAAGTGTTGCGATCGTATCAGACGCATTTTTCCGAAAAGCCTTCTTACGGAGTTTATTTTTAGTTGGCGATTTCATCAAGGAGAGTTTTATGGGGTCTAAGTAAAGGTGCTTACAGGCAGTTTTAAATTCAGGAATTCATTTAAGAATCCTGAAGGATTGGATGAATGTCACTGCCTCACTAGGTGTAATTTCATCAGATGCTAAAGCATGGTGCAATGGTGTCAGCCGAATTGATAGATTTGCATTAGATCTGTCCATTTGTCACGCGAGAGTTCTGGTTAAACACAAATCTCACAAATGCGGCTATGGAGCAGGCTACGGGAATCACAGGTAACATGGTGACGCACACATAGAGAGCAATACACCTTGTAGTTTGATTAAAATGGTAAAACTTACAAAATTGAAACACAAAGTACACGAAGAACATCAAAAACAGACGAAAAGTGTTCACAATACCTATCACGATGCGAAATAAAGATGATTAAAACTTGAAGCACTCGGGGAAACAGAAGAAATTGGTGCCAATGCAGAGGCTTTTTCGGTCGCCATTCCTCTCTGGAACCACGATAGCTTGATATACGTATTCAATCATGATAAACATTTTTATTAAATATTTTGGGGGTCATTTGGGAATACTCTCTCACTCCAGCTCTCTTCACTCACATATTTTGGGGTTTCCGTAACCTGACCCATCTGACAAACTTTTTTCTGATACACTTGTGAAGAGTTCAAAATTCATAAGTGTGTCAGAAAACAAAAGAGTGTCAGATGGGTCGTGCTGGCAATTCCATAGTTCCTCTCCTGTTCACTCACCCAGTTAATCTTCACGTACAACCTTCCTGCACTCCCTATTCCCTTCTTCCCTCTCTCCCTCATCTCACTCACTACCAAGAATACCACCTCGCTCAGAAGTTCTCACACTAACACCGTCTGCCCTCATTCACTCAGCAAGTTTCTTCACTTAAACCTTCCTTCACGCCCTCTTCCTTTCTTCACCTCTCTCCCTCATCTCAGAGTCCTACACAAATTTGAAAAAGTCCCCTCATTCCACTACACCCAGTTTCTTCACTTACAACCTCCTTTCACTCCCTCTTCCATTTCTTCACCTCTCTCCATCATCTCTCTACCACTACCAAGAATACCCACCTCGTCTTCGGAGTTCCTCACATGACACCGGTCTTATTCTTCTTGGTCTACAGGTAACCAGCAATCATACACATACAGATTCTTAGCAGGTTTATTCAAGGGATCCACCTGGAACGTTGATGTAATCTGGTGAGAACGTCAGGATGGGCCCTTGTCGCTTGCATTTGGTGGCTTGATGAAGTCTCGTGTGGACGATGTGACCTGGTGTCTTGGTGATGGAAGGTGAGCTGGCTGAGGTCAAGGCATAGGACGACGACTTGGCTAGTCTTTGTCGGGCCCAGGCTTTGGACGGATTGCGGGGAAGCGTCGATAATTTCTGCAGGGGAAGATGGGACACCAATTAGAAGGTCAAATGGGCAATGTCGATACATTTTACCCCTTTAGTGAAATTTTGGATCATGATAAAATTTACCTTATAATCAATCCTTAACATTAGGAGGTAAAGTACTTCAAAGAGACATGGAGACATTTCCGAAGGAAGCGCCCCCAATTTATTAATTGGGTGGACAAGGCAAGGAAAACAAAGCGCCTTGCCAATCTGCCCACAAACACATTGCGCCAAACTGGGTAAAACGCACAACCTGTTAGGACCATTCACAGGGGCGGATCCAGGATATGAAAAACGTGCAAAATTTCCGGGGGGGGGTGAAAGGCTAAACTTGTCCAAATGCATACCTGCCAACATTGAGACCCAAAAAATCAGAATGTATGGTAGCAAAAAACACCTATCACGAAAGCCCTTATGTGTGGTCTTTTTTGATCCACTTTAGGGCCTCTATAGTGTGCATCTTAAGTTGAAGGTGACGGCAACTGCGACTTATGTTGCGCACCCATGAAGCGCGCGCTATGCTTGGAATCAGAACATGATACGCACGCGAATAAAGGCGGCACGATCGAGACACTAGTGGGAATGCACAGACGCATAATGACGTCACCTTCAACTTTAGATGAGACAAAAGTATAGTGGAGTACACAGGGCAGGATCTCCTAAAGTCACTGGGTGTAGTGTTTTCAAGCTGCAGGAAGAGCTTCAGAGCCCAAAAAAATATTCAGGACTTTTCTGGCAATTATTTCACGATTTGTTTAAATTGCAGAAATCAGGATTATCCCATTTTTTTGCAATTTGGAAAAGTTCAAAATAGGGATGATTCCTATTGGCAGGTATGAAAATGGGCTGATTTGCAAGATTTTGCAGAATTACCGGGAGGGTGCGCCCCCTCCCTAGATTCAATCCACTGTATTAGCCATGCTTTTCACACAGAAGCATGTTCCCTTCAGCGGTGAGACCTTTGGTGGTCCAATTTCCTATGCACACTTTTATGTCCTTTGCTTTCAAAGTGCCACATTACATACATTTAGATCAACACTAATAGTTTGCTTAACAACAATGGTATCGCATTGGACGAGATTGAACCACTGGCGGGTTCCAGCGTTCTCTGTCTCTTGGCAAAAAATCTCCACTGACGATAGTACAAGAAATCCTCTCTTTCCTCATCGTATTCCCTTCATCTAATGAGGAGTCTCCTTCTCTTGACCAAACCGTCAACTCTGAATGGTGTTAAAACAGCTGGTACGTCACTCTTCTGGCCCAGGACCTCCCAGCTTTGTAAGTTTGCTCTGCACCCTAGATAGGGTAAACAGAAAAATCAGAATACAGGTCGACTTGCTTCATTGGTTCTCTCCCGAACACCTCGGGAGGAGAGTAAAATGTCCGATTAACCAGAAATCCGATTAAGAGAAGTCCACACAGAACTAGGAACCAGAGATCTCAGGGCATATAAATAGTAATTTTAACGGGTGCTTGTTCCGATTTATGTGTATTGTGTTCTCTACTTGATAGAGAGCCTGGCACTTGCACATACACCCCGTCAAGTACCATGGAAACAAACTTGCGGTTTGATGGAGATGCAATAAGCATGTTGCAAAGCCCTATGCAATACTGTGCTTAATTTGATGGTTAACCACTAAAATGGCAGTGTTTTGTATATCTTGGAATGAAATGCCCTTTTGAGGGCTCAAATTTCAGGACGAGAAATGAGAAAAATCAGCCATTTATCTGATATCCAAAATCGATACTACTTCCAGGAAAATCAGGGGTGGTCCCACAGATGATCGGAAACATGCAACTTTAACTTACACAACACAATTAATGATTATGAGTATGTTGCAAGAAAAAAAGGAGCAGAGTAAAATGCACTTGGCATATTTATAACATGACTAAGTTTTAAATGAAAATAAGCATACATAATTTTCAGTTAAAATGCCCCTCTTTCATGGTTTATGAAATCAATGTCATTACCTGATCAAAATGTCCCGATTTATCAGATGGAGTGTCCCAATTAAAAGGGGAATTTGCAGCACAAAGAAACGGTTTCCCGATTCAGGCATGTTCAATTGATCAGAAAAATCCCTTTCAGGATCCGCAATTAACAGCTTTGCTAGTATTAAGGTGGGTCGCCCCACAGGAAGCTCAGCTTCATGAGTGACTCAATAGGTCTAACAGTCATTCTCCTTATACGTGGCCATGATCAAAATAAATATAAACAACATTTGTGTCAATGTCCATAAATTTACCCAGGTTTCAGCTCCTGGTTATGACATAATCACAAATATGGGTTTTTTATATGGCCATGTGTCTTGAAGTGAGCCTGACCTGCCTGTTTGTGTTTGTCTGCAAACTTCAATATCGGCGTATCAGTTTGAGGCTTAAACTGTTTAACTTTTAAAATATACATTCTAGCAATATACAAGTAAACATTTTCTTTAGGAATTGGCAATCTTTCCAAATATGGCTATTCAAAATTCAGATGGTAGGTTCCTTAACGCATTATTGATGCAAATACTCAAGTGGTATCTCTTCAAAGTAGCCTCTCATCAAGTCACATAGTCAGGTTACAACCTTCATGTGACTCGTAAAGTTGGTAATATGTTCATTTTTTTGCGGAAAATTATAGATGAGGTGTGTAAGAATAATAATCTGCCGTGCCACTGGGCATCCTTGGGCATTTTGAGAAATCCAAGAGGGCGTCACCATAAGACAGTAATGATAATTTATATATTCAACCCTATATTATCACTATGGAGTTACTAGATAACATATGATCCAATAACAAGTTTAATGGCACTTGTAAATTAATCAACTTCAATTCAAAATGTAAGGGTCTAATCCCTAATTTTAAAATATGCCCCTATTGAGTAGCAAATACCTGCGCTAAAAATAGACTTGAACTACTTATGTTTTTGTTTTGTTATGTCATTAGACACAATAATATATTTCTGATACTTTTTAAAAATTGTAACATGGCGTCAATCAATATGTGCAAGCCAAAAACTGGAACATCTTCAAAAAATACTTGATCATCTAAACTATCAGTATTTATCGCCGTAAATCAAAATACAATGTTCCAATGACATTAGAAATGTACCTTTGATCCTACCAATGGTACAACATACATTTCAATTTGTTTAAATGGCCCACAAATCGAAATAAAACTCAAATGGTGCAAAGTGTTTCAAAATCCATAGCCTAATTACTTTTTTCACATATATTAGCACTCAATTTATAGTTTGACATCATTTTTATTCATCGGGATTACCTGGTATCAAGTGGTTATGATCATAGGTACTTTCTAATTGTTTCATTGCCACAATATTTATAGCTTGAAGGTAATATCTTAGAAATTTGTGTACAGTGTTTTTGAAGATATTCACGTTTTTGGCTGCCATATTGATGGACCGTCATGTTACAACTTTAAAGTATCATAGATATTTATGTATCTAACAACATACTCTTAAGTAGGTCTTCATGTTATTTTTATCGCAGGTATTTGCTGTTATAGGCATATTTAAATTGATTAGATTGGCTTCCATTTTGAATTTGAAGTATGACTTAATGTTACCAGTGCCATACACTTGTTCATTGGATCCTATAGTAAAGCTAGTAACTCCAGGTTTGATATATAGGGCGGAATATATATGTATCATTTATGGCGACCATCTTGGATTTCTCAAAATGTCCGCAAGGATGCGCAGGTGGCACCCTGCATATTCTTATTCTACACACCCTACTATTCATTTTCAGACAAAAACATTGCTGTATATACTCAACTTTAGGTCATGGGGGGGGGGGGGGGGGGAGGGCATAATTTGACCGATACCCCCCGACAACAGCACATATTAAAAAACAAGCATATTTTTTGTAAACTAGAGTATTTGTACATTTATACAAATGTACAAATAGCCTAGCTTGCTGATGAACTACAGATTAATCGCAACGATTTAAAACTAGGTCAATTTTAGACATTTAGATTTTTGGTTACGTAGCTGGCCTAGTCAATAACATGGGGCGTTTGCCTTCTTGGTGTATATTATAATTCTTGGATTACCAAAATCAAGAGTGCTTTTTATAAGTCTCCTGTATGGTAGGTACCTCCTCAAAAATAGAACAATACAATATAGTAGGTTAGTTTGAAATCCAAGTTTTAATCCGGTTTTGTCCTCTGCGTAAATAGGGTGTCCCACGGATACACCTCGCCCTCAGCATACTGTCTGTGTGAGGATTTATTGAGCAAGGTAATTACGGGCGTATGGCCCTTCCTGAAGCATCCACAGTTTTCGGCAGTAGGTCTAGCCTTTGGGCAAACCACGCCAACTCATGGCAAGTCAGCATTGCTGGATGACTGCCATTAACTCTTCAGGGCTGATGCCCTTGTAGTTAGATCTTCTTTTTCAAATCTACCAGGTAACCAGCTACCCTCCCCATCAGAATTCTGAACCGCATGGGGGTGTTGGTTTATAGCGAGCCACCACAATCCGGCCCTAGACAGTATTACTGGTTACTCAGGATACCTGAGCAGGCCCTCAAAAGGATACCTGACCTGACAAACAAACTATAGGATTGTTTACAATTCTCTCTTGAAATAAGAGCTACTAAACTCAATTCCCTTGGGCATACAGTTCAGTAGCTTTCATTCACCAATGTCTTTAGAAAATACTCCCCCTGGTGTTTGGTCATGATTTATGATACCCAGTTCACACAATGTCATTCATTCCAATGTATATACAAGTACAATAGGTTGTTTTCTACTGAACTGTGTCCATTGGAGATGAGCATATTTAAATCATAGTGTGCTCAGACCTCTGATTGCTGAAGCCTTCCCTTACGTAGTGCTCCGTCACAAGACCATTCCGATGGTTGTGAACGCCTCACGTCGAGGTTATCTTCCGATGTGAAAACCATTCCTTTTACGTAACTAAGTCTCTTCACTGAAATCATTTGTGCAGCATAGAGAAATGCATGAGAATGTTAGTGGGAGTCAAGCAGACATACCATGAACTTTATAACTCGTACGCATATAAAGTCGAATATCAGAACAGATTGGCCTAATTTAAAAATATCTTATTGGTTGTCATATTACCTCAGCAGTCACTTTGGGTTCAGAATTTTTTAGACACAGGGCAGGCTTTTTTTGAAGTGCTCTTTTCAGAGCCACTTGATTCAACAATCTTTCAGCAGGCAGAGTGTTAGACGTCTCGTGACGCCTCAGGTCAGAACTACCGGGGATTTCAAACACAAAAAATGATTCCGTGTGGCACATTATCTGAATTTTATATAATAAAACAGATTTTAATGATTTGAATTGTTTTCCAGAATTTGGTTATGTCCAAAACATTACATAGAATCAAATTAGCCCAATTACACACAATTTATAACTTACTGTACTGTTCAAAAGAGGCGTTGCAGGTCAACGAGGATATGTCCTCTCAGCGAAGACTCCAAATGACAGCGCACAAGTTCATACAAACTCGCTCATGAGTAGGGTATATTCCATGGAGATCTTCTCAGTCCTGAAGGAAATCTTGTCAAGCAGTTCCAGACGACCAGGTTAATGTATCCCTCGCATAATAACTCCACAGTATATTAGGTCCCAAATAATCACCACGATTTCTATCTGTCCACAATTTGGAATCCTACTTTGATTCCCTGCACTTTCGGCTTCAAAGACGACAGTATAAATTCAGGCATCTGCTCACAATTGAATGATATATCCTGGCACTAGGTTACTTTACATGTCTTCTCCTGCAAATTCAGAGTAAAACTACTATCTTCTAGGCTACTTGTTTACTAGTGGATACTGTGCGAGAGTCCTTACTCAAATCTCAAATCTTACTTCACAAAGTCCTCAGTCTCAAATAGACATTAACAATCAGCTCATGCATAAACAAACTTGCACAGCTGACCAATTGAATTCACATAAGTTATCATCACGCTGAACCACATCACTTTTCATATATACCTTTGTGGGAGGGAATTCCCGATCTTAACAAGTTTACTGTCCTCAAAACATAAACAAGTTGACTCAGTTTGTAAGTTTAGTATTCTTGGGGAATTACCCACTTCCCCTACTTTTGTCCAATCTAACCAGGTGCACTTAGCAAAAAACAAACTAGGGGTATTCTCCCTTTTCTCTTTTTATGTAAACAAAGTGGCTTTCTCCGTGAGAAATCTTTTTCAAATAAATTGATAAATAATATTCAGTTTAATCAGAAAATGGAGGCCATAAACAAATGGACAATTGGCTATGTTCATCTGGCAAACAAGGGACAGTCTCAGTAATAAATATGGCTCTTTCAGATGGCCATCACTAAATGCAAATATCTTGTTGTTGTCATATTACATGAAGCAGTCAATTTGGTTCAGAATTTTTAGACAAGGGGCAGGCTTTTTTGAAGGGCTCTTTTCAGAGCCACTTGATTCAACAATCTTTCAGCAGGCAAGGTGTTATGACGTCTCGTGGACGCCTAAGGTCAGAAATACCTTTCAAACACAAATAAATGAGCCTTGTGCACAAGTGATCTGAATTTTATATAATAAAACAGATTTTAATGATTTGTAATTGGTTCAAGAATTTGGTATGTCCAAAACATTACATAAATCAAAATTACACAATTACATAACATAATTTATAACTGATACTTAATGTTCAAAAGAGGCGTTGCAGTTCAACAATGATATGTCCTCTCAGCAAAGACTCCAAAATGACAGCGCACAAGTTCATACAAAACTCCTCAGGTAATATATTCCAAGGGAATCTTCTCAGTCCTGAAGGAAATCTTGTCCAGCAGTTCAAGACGACAAGGTTAAATTAAGTCCCTCGACGATAATAAATCCACAGTATATTAGTCCAAGATAATCACCACGATTTCTATCTGTCCACAATTTGGAATCCTACTTTGAAAAAAAAAAAAAAAAAAAACCTGGCACTAGGTACTTTACATGTCTGCTCCTCAATGCAGAGTAAAACTAGCTATCTTCTAGCTACTTGTTACTAGTGGATACTGGCAGAGAGTCCTTACTCAAATCTCAAATCTGACTTCACAAAGTCCCAGTCTAAAAATAGACATTACAACAGCATCATGCATAAACATAACCTTGCACAAGCTGACCAATTGAAATTCACATAAGTTACATCACCTGAACCACATCACTTTTCATATATAACTTTGTGGGGGAATTCCCTGATCTTACAATGTTCTGATCTCAAAACATAAACAAGTTGACTCAGTTTGTAAGTTTAGTATTCTTGGGGAATTCCCCACTTCCCCTATTGTGCAATCTAAACAGGTGCACTTAGCAAAACAAACTAGGGTATTCCCCTTTTCTCTTTTTTATAGTAAACAAAGTGCTTTTCCCGTAAGAAATCTTTTCTCAAATAAAATTGAGAAAATAATATTTTAAGTTTAATCAGAAAAAATGGAGGCCATATAACAAAGGGACAATCTGCTATGTTCATCTGTAAACAAGGGACAGTCTTCAGTAATAAATATGGCTCTTTTCAGAGCCATCACTAAAATTCAAAATATCTTGTTGTCACTTACATATTAAATGGGACAGTCCATTTGGTTCAGAATTTGTAGACAAGGGGCAGTCTTTTCAAGTTTTGAACACCTCTTTACAGAGCCACTTGATTTTACATTCTTTCAGCAGGCAAGGGACAATCTGCTAAACAAGGGGCGGTCTTCAGAAGCAAGCACAGCTCTTTTCACAGCCATCACTAAAATTCAAAATATCTTTTTGTCATCTACATATTACATGGGGCAGTCGACTTGGTTCAGAATTTGTAATCAAGGGGCTGTCTTCTCATTTTTTTTGAAGACTCTTTTCAGAGCCATTTGATTTTAAAATCTTCCAGCAGGTAAGGGACAATCTGCTGAGTTCATTTGTAAACAAGGTCAGTCTTCAGAAGTAAGTAAGCACAGCTCTTTTCAGAGCCATCACGAAAATTCAAAATATCTTCTTGTCACTTACATATTAATGTGTGGGCAGTCTATTTGTTCAGACTTGTAGACAAGGGGGCCAGACAGGATTTCTGAAGTTTTAAACAAACTCTGTTCCCAGCCACTGATTTTTTTTAAATCTTCCAGCAGGTAGGGACAATCTGCTAAGTTCATTTGTAAACAAGGGTCAGTCTTCAGTATTAAGCACAGCATTTTTCAGAGCCATCAGTCAAATTCAAAATATCTTTTTGTCACTGACATATTACATGGGGCAGTTCACTTGGTTCAGAATTTGTAAACAAGGGGCAGTCTTCAAGTTTTTTGAATGACTCTTTTCAGAGCCACTTGATTTTACATTCTTTCAGCAAGGAGCGGTCTGCTATGTTCATCTGTAGACAAGAAACACTATTTCCAGAGCCATCAGTAGGCATTGGGCAATCTACATCGTCGGCTGCGTCACAGTCCATATTTGCAAAATATGCATTTCGAGAAAAACGGCTTTGAATATTTTGCGATCTTAATTTGCTCTATACTGTTAATTAAAAGATACGAGCTGTGGGCCTGCACAGAATAGATTTTCAAGAAATACATCATTATGTGATGCGGACAATTCAAGGTTTTAAAAGCCGAAAAGTATGAGTAAAAACTATGAATCACTGTAACTCATCTTAGGAACTTCTATCTTCTCCGACTTTTTTGCTGAATGCTCAGAAACAAAATTTTCGCTGTAATCGACTCAATCTCTTTGTTTTCGTCTCCCTGTTAACCAACCCATGCCATCGGGGCTATAAAAAATACCTTTCTTCTTTCTGCAAAAACAGGTCATGACTTGTTCATCTGAGCGTGCCACAAAATCGTCACATAGGAGGGCCCCTTCTGTCGCGGCATGATCATCGGGATGAAAGAGGTCTCCCTGCCGAGAAGTGGTGGTTCCTGATTTGGTCTATGCTTTTACAATGAGTAGCACCCAAGTGATATAATTGGGATTAATCAGCATTGCGTAATGCCATTAGGGTAGAGCTTTCTCTTCTCTCTTACCTCTATGGTCAGTGGAGTGGAATGCTGCTTTTATTCATTATAGTTTTGGCCCAGAAATGAAACTCAAAGTGACGTATACCCATCCCTTACCAAAACGCAAGAAGGGCATTTGTTCACCTTTGTCTCAAGGAAGTTGAAATTTTTTACACTCCCACATATGATAACCACTAATGCTTTGGACATATTATCCTTGACAGAGTATGGCTGTTTGCACAAAGAAGCCCTTATCCGTACCTCCGGCAATCCTTGGTCATGGTTGCTGGACAAAATTTTCAGTCATCCTTGAACCAAGAACTATAACCATGCGTGGTCAAATGTGTTTGGTCCCCCTGGCACATAATATGAATATATGATTACAACCCCTAACCCCCCGTCGACCCCAGTGAAATTGGGGAGCCGTTATCAGAAGTATTACAATGAAAGTGCTGATCGTGCATGTTGTGCTTGTCGGCATGTCCTTTGAGCAGCCACCTAGATGAAGCGAAATAATTGCGATGATTTCCTGAAGGCTAGTATAAGATTGCAACATTGGGCTTGAGAACTGGTTGTGCATGCATGTGCGCAGCTATTTTTTGTGACTTACCTGATTTCATATTGATTCCTTACATTTGTTAACTGTAAAAAATTAATTACCAAGAATAAATCACATGTTTCGGAAAGATTTGAACATGTAACCTTGCCATCCGGGTGTTCTGAATCTATTACTTCTGCTATGCAAACCGATCTAGAAGGCATTGTTTTGTGCAACTGTTCACTTCGGTACGGTCACTGAATCCTTCGATTAATTTTCAAAAAACTCTTATGCCGTTTTTGGAATTTTGACCTGTTATTACATGATCGAAATCCATAACAACACAATCCTTGACAACAAACATCCATCATTACCAGCAGTGCTCATTTCAAAAATATTAACTAGAATTTGCTTTTAAAGTGCCTTGTTCCGATCGTCTTTGGGCCCCCCTGATTTACCCTTACCCCCCCCCCGAAGTCGTATATAGAAATTTTGGTATCAGATGAAGGCCATATTTTTCTCATTGTCATCCTGCAATTTAAGCTTCAAATCATTTTTCTTCTCAAAGATACATACAAAAAACTACTGTTTTAAATGGCTAACCAATCATATTAGCACAGTAGTGATGGGTGTTGCAACTATGCATTATATCAGCTCTATCAAAAACGCAAGTTTTGTTTCCACGGTTTAACGATGGGCAGTGTGTACAAGTGCCATTTTTTCTCCTCATATCAAATAGAGAACAGACAGACAAAAACGGAACAAGCATCTTTAAATATTCAACCACGGCATCATAACCCTGCCAAATGTTGAAAACATGCAATTTTCATTCTAAACTCAACTGCCCTAGTGTGATGCCATTGTTGCCACTTCACATAAACACTTGTCATGTTTTGAATAAAACAAAAGTGTTTGCATTTCTAATAACCTATTTAAAAACATTTTTTCCCCAAAAAGGGAAAAAATTTGTTCATAAAAATTAAATTAAAACTGACAAAATACAAAGGTCCAACTGTCCCCAATTTGAATTAACATTTTATTACATGATGGGCATCTATTTTTAGAAGCATACTTAACAACATTCTGGGTAACCTATAAAGCCTAAATTTCAAATTTAATCAAGCAAAAAAAAAAAAAAAAATGGTGCCATTCTAAGCTGTATGAGTTTGCCAAATCCTGTATTGAAACGAACTGAAGAATGCGCTGGCCATACATGATTTTGGTTTCCTACCGGAAATCGATTTTTTAACCGAAATTTTCCTAGCCCACAATGCACCGATGATGTACGAGTAGATAAATAAATAGCGCATTCTAATCTATGGTGTTTGTTCATATGGGTCATATTTTTCTGTCATAACTGTGCGAAAAACCGTTTGCTGTACATAAATTTTTACGCAGTAACGAGTACTCTTTGAGTGGCCTTGTAATTTGTTGCGCCACGAAATGTGCGCGCATTTAAAGGATGCGCACTAAACTGCGAGTGTGCATGGAGTGATCCATATCTACTCGTACATCGGTGGTGCAGTGTGGGATAGGAATTTTGTAAAAAATGATTCCCGGTAGAAAACGCAAATCCACGTATTTGAACAAGCAAATGTCTACTGGAATTTTCGCTCTGGCCAACCTCAGCCTTCTAGACCGGGAGATCCCTCAATTTAATCCTGCTTTTTTAAAACCATGTGTCCTGTATGATATAGTGTATGGACATCCCTTGGGCCCACTGAACATCAAAGTCTTAAGTGTCGGGCGCGCGGTGGAAGCGTGAACCTTCAGAGGTCATGACCTCTAAATTTGCATGTTTTTACCAATCTAGCTTTCTTAGCGCTACTGATCAAATATAAGAGTAAACATCACAAATTGGGTATCATTTTAAAGAGCATAACATTATCTATTCGAATGCTAATCAATTTTGCGTCTATTAAAACAATGAAGTAAAAAGACAGTAGCTATTATAGGCCAAAAAGAGATGATTTTTCAACTTTTTTTCTATTTTTTTTTTGCCTTACCCGGCTGAAATCTAAAGGAAAATTTGTCCGTGAAGCACAAATCACACACTCACATATTTTTTCCTTCCTATTTTCCCCAACTTTGACCCCATATATATTCTACTTACAAAAAAACAACCTGAGAAAAAAACTGTTTCTCTTCTATCGTTTTTGCATAATGGTATTTTAATTGACCAACTCAATATCCATATTTTAACCAATTTTGTTTGCTACTTTTTTGGCTGTTGCCCCCTGACAACAATAATTGATCCGTTACAATGCACATGCAAACCCTTTCGAAAAAAATTTAAATCTGTCATTTTCTGTTAATATTGATTATGTTTCTTAAATTGAATAAAATGGTTCTTTCAGGCTCCGATCAGAACCTTTTTGGGGTCTATAAAGAACCTTAAAAAACGGGTCTGCAACTGTTTCTAAAAATTTGAGGAAAGCTCTTTAAGTACCCTCCTGAAGACATGTCTGGTTTCTTCTAAAACCATTAAAATTTTGAAGAAAGTTCATGACAACCCTTCTCTTAAAACCTTCCAAGAAACAGCCCTTTGACAATCCCTTAATGGTTCCTACCAGGCAAAAATGGTTCTGAAGGTGTCCTAAGACATTCGGTTTCATTCCACCATAAGAGCTTCTTTAGGGCTAAAGGTTTTTGTGTATAAACAACATAGGGTTTCCCTCATATAGCCCTGGATGCATATGTGCTGTAAAATGGCGTAGAATTCACATCATGCAAGGTAGTCCATAAACATTGAAAAGTCTTCTCGGATAACAGACCCAGCAAACGGCCGCAAGAATCTGAGCACTTCGTAGATTTCACTTCACGACCTCTAATTGATTTTTAAGATAAGTGCCACTATCGGCATCTGTAAGTTGACCGACCCCCCCCCCAAAAAAAGGTTTCGGATTTGCCCAAAATGATTGCAATTTTCAGCTACTGCATTTCATTAACTTGATTTGTCCCTTTTTTTTTTTTTTTATTAAATATTTCCAAAAATATGTTTTCCGAAAAATCATACAAGAAAATTGCTATTCATCATCGGACTTAACAAGCCTAGATTAGTTTCAACTTGAAAAGAAAATCTTTGGATTTTTTATCAATTTTGAACCGACTTTTCTTGTAATGAAAAATCATCATCAAAACTTTATTTCCGTCTCACATTCAATTTACAATCATATGAGCACCCCCCCGACAAAAAAATAGGTAAGGGGCGCAAATGGGATGGAAAAAAGGAAGAAATAAAGAGAAAATTTTAACAGTTGGAAAAATGGGGAGAAAAGGGGAAAGAAGAGGGAAAGAGGGAATAAGAGACAAAAAAAGAAAGATGGACAAAGAGAAAGGGAAGGGCTAATGTTTACCGCTGGTCAACCCGTGCAGTTTCCATGATTAGCAGACTAACAATACAAAGATCTTCTGAGAAAACCTTGCATTTAACGTACCAGTCGCATGATATCGAAAGAAATGTGAGTTTCTTGATGGTATTTTTGTACCTGCGGTATATGCAGTATACGCTAGAGGTTGAAACCGTTTATTGCTTAAAACTATCGTTTTTCTGAGGGAAAGCGGATTATGAAACAAGGGGCTCCTTGGCTGGTGCAATCGTGTACAAAGCGAGTGATAAAGCATACGGCCTGTGACCGGAAAAGGATGTAGGGAACAGAAATGACCAAGGATGTGTCGGTGGCATAAGTAAAATCAAGGTGGCGTACGGCGGACAACGGAATAAAATCCTTGGTATGAAGACAAAGAAATATCTCACTACTTGAAAGTACATTCCCGAAGGGGGGAAAAAAGCAAGAACTGGGAGAGCGCAGGGTAAGTCGTAAAAGACGCATGATCAAAACAAAAACACTTTATAGAAGAAACGGGAGACTGCTAAATGGTGTGCCCTGCACCATAGGGGTGAATGATGTGAGGATTTCTCTCGATGCATGAAAAGAAATATGCAAACGCTTTGAAAAGCCCATCAAGCATAGAATGAAAACTTCGGTCATTGATACAGCAACCTTGATGGCTTGAGTAAGAGGAATACTCTCTACGAGAAAGAAGACCATCAAAAACTTATGTCGCAGTGACGTGTATCTGAGTTTTTTTTGTCCAGAATAGTAACCCCATTGCCTCCACTATTGGATGTTGTTGCTAAATTAGTATTTGAACGAACATGCCACTTTGCAGATTCAGTACACTTCATATGCGACAGGGTTATGCGCCTTCAATCTTGTTAGATCTGTCAAGGGTGTCCCGGGGAGACCACAAGGGTGCAGGCAAAAATAGGCCTTCAATTTCCACAAGTGTTAGTTATCACGTCCTTCAGACCCATTTATCAGTTTCTGCTGGAATGGCAAAGCGGATGAGTATTTTCAACGCTAGCAAATCACACTTTATACCTAACCCTGACGAGGTCCTGCTATATCTACGAAGTTGGGAACGGGAGTTGTTAATACTTTGAGATGTGACCATCATGAGTGGACACGCGCACCGGTTTTCCAGTGAAACTCGATTACTTTAGAAACCGCCCAACAGCAACCAGTAATACATAGCATGCATACAGCCGCATACAGCAATTTCGATTAACGTAGGAACAGCATCGGCAAACACCAGATGTAGGCTTACTATGACATCTCGTCTTTGGAAAACAGATATTATGCTGCATTTCAACCGTAATGTGCCTTATCCGCAGCTTATGGGCAACATGCATAGCAATATTGATCATTATTTAGTCCTGAGGCTCTAACGTTGACGATGTGTCTGATACCCTTTAAAACTTCCTCTGTCCATATTAGGACATTTTAAGTTGCATAATGTAAATTAATGTTAGATATGTCATTTCAAATTATGCCCCCCAGGGATATGGGTCAAATCCTACTTATACCATCAAATCACCAAATCCGCCTGTTTCCCACTGCGTAAAGCAGCATTCATGCAAAACTTCAACAGTGAACATGTTACATGATTGATGTAGAACTATATTGCTAATCATATGTATCTTGAATCGGAGAACCATTGAGGAAGTTTCCCGAAGACGACAACCAGCAATTACTCATATGTGGTTCCATGGATCAGAAGTTCAGTCAAATGCCGATGATCTTCAAGTAAGATCCTTCATTTCCTCTGACCGAAGATAGTGCTCTCTAAATGTACACGAGGTGGAAATTTCAGTTCAGTCCCCAAAAGAGTGAAACCTTCTAAACCACTCCCAAAATGAGTGGTTTGTACTTAAAAAGAGTGCATTTCCACTCAAAAAGAGTAAACATCACTCCAAAAGAGTGGATTTCCCTCGTTTGAGGAGTTAAAAAACGAAGGACAATACTTTTGAGGATGAAATTGAAGGACAACACACCAAAACGAGTGGAAAACCACTTTTTTGGAGTGATTTCACTCTTTTTGAGTGGGAATTCACTCTTTTGAAGTGGAAATTCGCTCTTTTCACTCAGTTTGGAGTGATTTAAAACAGTTTCAGCAATTCACTCTTTTGCGGAGTGAAATTTTCACTCGTTTACATTTAGCGACTTTTTTTGACTGTTCTTTCTATTTTTGAGTGACTTGAGTCACTTTTGTAATTTCACCCAAGTCCGCGATTCAGCCATAGGGTAGCACTCATACAGGAGGCCGACGTATGCTACAGGTGAAGGTTTTATACACACATGAGCACTAAACACTTTCTGGAAATACGTGGGATCTATTTAATGCGATTGTTTATCCCATTCAGATGTCGCATGAAAAGGCCATACAGTAGACTTAAATACACCCTCTTGCAAAACTTGTTTTTGCAGCACTTCCATTCATGATACTCTTAATAAACGATCCAGTTCCGTTGTTTCACGTTACCTGTTAAAGCATTAACTTGAACCTAACTCTACATTTGTTGGTGGTACCAACTGAAATTGTTGCATGGCATGCGAGTCTTTGAACTTATCCTTGCATGGATTACCCATGCAGCAGTCAAACTTATTGTTAGGTAACATCAAGCCTAACTAATTTACAAACCACTTACCAACTTGTAAATCATGATATTGATATGCGACTACTGCCCTTATTCCAATTCCAAACTCTAGTATTAGTTGGCAAATGAAAGTCAATGATTCACATTTTTCCACACTGATGACTGAGTCTTGCGGTGGAATAAGAGCGACTCAAAACGGTCATGGCACACTGGAGTGTGGAAATTTAAATCTAATAACATCCACCACCTCCTCCATTATTATCCTCTTAAGTGGCCAAGTTGAGTCTTAACCCAGGGCCAAAAACAACACCAGAGTACCCTTGTGGTATATTAGAATGAGGGCCTGAAGAATGCTAATCCACTCCTTTTGTGATTCCTTGCAATTTTTTGGTGCCACACTAGTTGCTGTGGCATATCTCCTCAAATTAATCAAAATCTTTGTGAAATTCACCCACTCCTTTCTCTTGGATATGTTATCAGTGTGGTGTCCAAATTGTAAGTCAGTACCTTGTTTGCCACAGCTCCAATTGATTTGTCACTCATTCTCTTTTTGTCATCTTCGAGATCCTTAATTCTGATATTCCAACACACCCACAAACTTCTACCCCCACAAGCCAACATTTAACACCGTTTCTTACCACCTAAAAATCGCAAAACTGGCATACAGTGGATGAGTATTAACTGCACAGTCCTGAAGAGTACAGCAGCAAGCTGCCTTTCACAGTTATTGAGGAGCATAAACCTGACATAATCTTTGGCTGTGAGTCAAAATTGACAGCACTATGCCAACCTAACTCATGTTTTCCCCGATAATTACAAAGGCCGTTTTTCCGCAAAGATAGTGGACTCACACAAACACTGGGGATTGTGTTATTGCAACAAAATATAACCTAATATCTCTTGACTTGCCCGATTTGGATACTGGATTGTGAAATCATTGGGCCAGTCTTCAATTTGCTGTTCCAAGCCCTGTTTTATTGCAAGCTATTAATGGCCAGTGCTAGCTCAGTAAGAGTACGGCCATTGACGAGCTGTCAAAATCAGTCTCCATGCTTTTGAGCAAGCACAGTCGTGCGCATCCTAATATTGTTATATGGTGGGGATTACAATTTAGCCGACATTGATTGGTCCTCATTGTCTACCACAAATCCAAAACAGCATCTGTTCATTCAATTTTTGAACTTTTGTTAGAGTATTCCTTTTGGTCCCACTCCAAACTAAAATCCCCGTCCAGTCTCCAATAGCGTGCTTGATTTGGTTGTCACCTCATGCCCGTCAACTTGTTGACAATTTTGTGTGAAACCTGGCATATCAGATCATTGGGACATCGTGCTCTTTAATATAAACATGAAACCCAAACCCCAAAACAAACTGCCGACAAGGTACAAATTTGATACAGCAAATATGGGCCACGAGAACTGCCAACACAGGAGTTTGTACTGAGTTTCATCTCAAACGATCCTACTAAAAATTCTGTGGATGAAACTGGCAAATCATCCTCGATAAACTCCAAAAGTCTCATGGGCCCAATATGTTCCCCCCCCCAAGCTTAAAAGTGGCAAAGACACCTGCCATGGATAACTCCATCTATCAAAAGGAAAATGAGGAAGCGTGATCGTCCTATACTGTCTTGCAAGAAAGTCTAACTCATACATTTCCAAATGGCAATAACTCAAGACAATATAGAAACAGCCTAGCTAAAAAAACAATAAACAGGCCCCAACTAACTCATGAGGTTATTGGAGGAAAGCTTGACGACCGGAGAGACCGGAAACACTTTCTGGTCATATGTTAAACTCATGAGAACTGAGAACTAGGGATTCCATCACTAACGTACTCAGACCAAACTATGTACAACGGATTATGATAAAGCCCAGGCACTAAACAAACACTTGAGTCTGTCTTCAATCCTTCCACAACCAGATACATACCAAACAAGGGAACTCTCCGCATCCCGACATTACGCATCGTTCTCCATCAAGACGGTGTCTTAACCAACTGCAGCAGCAAAGCGCCTCAATCCATTAAAGGCCAGCGGCCCCGATGAATTCCCCTTCCCCCCAGATTACTTCAAGTCCTGTTGCTGTTGAGCTCGCTCCTGCCCTTACTTTCCTTTATCAGCATCTACAACCAGGGAAAGTACTTCCCCGGCCCGTGGAGACAAGCCATTGTAACAGCTATATTTAAGAAAGGTGCAAATCAGATCCTCCGCAACTTCGCCCAATCCTATCTCCCTGACCTGCTGCCTATGCGTAAGAATGCTGGAGCATATTATTTTGAGCCCTTATCTAAACATCTGAGCCATCATAACATCCTCCTTGACTCGCAGCCATGGCTTCAGAGAACGACTTTCAACATTACCCAGCTTTTGACTTCCATCGCTGCTGTGCCACCACACACTTGAACAGCGTGGACAGACCGACGTGATCTTGTTATATTTTCTAAGAGGCGTTCGATAAGTTTCCCATCAGCTCTTATCCGCCAGTTGGATTTTTTACACGGTTAGAGGGTCAACACTCTCCGCTGGATCAACAGCATTTCTCTCTTCTCGCCAACAGACAGTGTCTGTTAAGGGCATACACTCTCACGGGGGGAATAGTAACAAGGCGTACCACAGGGATCGGTTTTGGGCGCGGCACTATTCTTATTGTAATATCAACGACATACAGACACATCCACTCTCAAACCGCTTTTTTGCTGACGACAGCA
The DNA here is from genome assembly GCA_023653785.1 of Ophioderma brevispina. Taxonomy (NCBI): domain Eukaryota; kingdom Metazoa; phylum Echinodermata; class Ophiuroidea; order Amphilepidida; family Ophiodermatidae; genus Ophioderma; species Ophioderma brevispina. The sequence goes on from JAMKCH010061864.1 coordinate 23,338, forward strand.
TCATCTATAGAGAAATAACAACCCAAGAAGATCCCAAATTCTGCAAAAAGACCTGCCGACCCTGGCTAAGTGGGCTGAGGATTTGGCTGATGGCATTCAACATCAAAAAATGTGCTGTCCTTCAAATTACACGCAAAAGATCGCCGAGTCTCTTCCAATACACCCTCCTTGGCCAGCAGCTTGCTATTGTTGATCATGCAGATTTATCTTGGCAATATCCATTGCCAGTGATCTCCGCGGAACACTCAATGGTCCCCCACATCATCAAAAAATCTAACAGCAAACCTTGGCCTACCTACCAAAACATTAACTGCCTTGTTCAAACGACGTCAAGAAGAAGGCCTATGAGTCCTCGTTCGTCCGCGCCTCCGCATATGCATCAGAAACTTGGAACCCACACACAACAACTTTAGTTGGACAGCTCGAGCAAGTTCAGAGAGCAGGACACGATTTGTGTTTGCTGATTATCGCTGGACGACCAGTTTTTCATCACTCATCAAAACGTTGATGGGAGTCTACCTTCATGTAAGACGTCTTCTGGCACAAGCAAGTAATTTTCTTCAAATTCACCACAACTTGTTCAACTATCATTTTCCCAACATGTGTTTGTTCCAGCTACATACTTAAGAAATGATCACAACTTAAGTACCAGATCCCAACTCACACGATCTCTACAAGTTTGCCTACTACCCATGGTCCATACGTGTTTGGATAACATTCCATCTCAAGTGGTCACCATTTCTATAAATGCCTCGGCTTTAGAGAAGCAGCCTACCAGCCATCAAGAGCTATGCTTCCTCCGTCGGGCAGCAAATTGATGTAAACCCTTCCTGCCATCCTGATATATGCACATTTTTTTCTGTTTTTGACTGTTTGGTGATATTTGCTCCAGTTTTTTTGCATCTGCATCTACTTTTTTCTTGCCACCTTGTGGCTGTAGACGCCATTTTTTCGCACTTCACCTACGTTTAGCTCAAACGAGCTTGCCATAAGGATCAACATACAATACCAAGTACCAAGAGAGTGAAGATGACGAAATGGGCCCGTCTGAAAGATCCAGTCTGCATGGCTGGGCACTAATATGTTACTGATGGGCGGCTGGATATAAAGTAACATGAAGTATGCTAACTGTAGTACTGTGATGTCCAGAGGGTGTTTTGAATCAATCCACAATGCAATGCCAAATGTGCCTGTACTCTACTGTACTCAAAACATGTCAGTACTTGGGATAACAAGTGTTCCAAAGTTTAAGAAACCCACACACATTTCCAGGACATGCTAAAATTCCCTAGGTACATAACCGCTTTGTGGGCTATTATAATGTTAAAATTGATTTTTTGTGGGACCCTATTCGGGAAATTTCTAAAACTGTTGCACTTTGTGGGGATTGAACTCGATACATCCCTCTGAAGTGATGTAGTCTGTAGATAATGTGAATATTGCATGCTGTGACGTATGGTTTTCACCGGGGACATTGACATAGGGAAGTATTAATGTGCAGGCCTTAAGAACCCATGTTGCGGCCTCCAGCATTGTCATAAACCCCGCCCGGTTTGAAGCTAATTCATTTCTTCAGGGTCCCTCTTTTGAGAAAATATTTGCCTCTGAAGCTAAATTGTAGCCGAATTTTAAGTTTCCAAAACCTGCAATTAATTTCCTCAAACTTTCAATTTCCTAAAGGCTTGCCTTTGAGAGACAAAGCAGTTCCCAAGTCTAAGTTTCGAAGTCGGGGCCGCAATATCCTACCAAAAAAAAAGTGATTACCCTTCAGGTGATTACCTAGCAATGGTCTGCAACCATTCTGTGAAAACATATGCATATGTTGTTTACACACGAGAACCTTTTGTCCTCTAAAAAGAGTCCTTAATATCTTAGACATCTTTCTAGAGCCATTTTGCTTTATAGAACTGTTAAGGGTTTTCAACGGCTGTTAATTTTTTGGCGGTTAAGGTTACTTCATAAGTTTCCTAAAATTTTAGAACCATTGCACATACCATTTTAAGGTCTCTACCGAGGCCAAAAGGTTCTGTGGGTGCCTGGATCGAACCAGTTTTATTTAATTTAAGAACCATTAATCCACATTATTAACCTGAAAATGACCAGATTTACAACTTTTTCGAAGGGTGCATATAACGAATTTATTGTTGTTCAGGGCAAAAGCCACCCCAAAAGTAGCAAAATGGTTAAAAACCGGAAGGAAATTGAGGTTGGTTCAACGTAAAATACCATTACGCAAAAACTATAGAAGAAAAACATTTTTTTTCTCAGGTGGTAAGTTGCAATATATGGGGTCAGATTTTGGGATAATATGAAGGAAAAATATTAATAGATTCATGGTCAAATTTTCATTGATATTCAGCCGGCTTATATAAGGCAAAAAAATAGCAAAAAAAAGTTGAAAAAATCATCACTTTTTTGGCCTATACTAGCACTGCTTCAATTAAATAGCGCAAATTGGATATAATCGAATAGATAATTTATTCTCTTTAAAATGATACCAAATTGTATGTTACTCTTTATGTGTGATCAGTAGTGCTAAGAATAGCTATCATTGGGGAAGAAAAGAAAATGCAATTTAAGGTCATGGAATCTGACGTTCCCCCCCACACGCTCCACCCTCATCTGACACTTTAGACTTTGCTTTTCAGGCTGCCCAGGATGGTCTCTATAAATATCGTTAAACTACGACACCTGGTTAAAAATCAGGATTAAAATTGTGGTATCTCCCGGTATATTCAGGGACCTATATTCAAGTTCAAGGAACGCATTACTTCACACAAGCGGCTTAGGGGCCAAACAGGTAACCTTATAGTACCGTGCAGATTGCAGTCCAGCGACTCTTAGTGTTGCATTGCAATCTCTAAATAGATTAAAATCGCCTGTCAGAAGTTGAATTTCCCCCCCCCCCCCCCTCAAACCCACAACCTTTAGATAACAAGAAGGAGAACCTACATGTTAATATTGCACACCAGCAACCTGAGCTAGCCAAAAGATTATTCACCAAAAAATTATGTTTTATAAATCATCTAACTGAAGCCTGATCCTTTCCAATGTTGACTGAAACATATGCATTTCCCTTCGAAGAAGTGGAATGCCCCCCCAAATACCTATTTTAGCACCCCTACAAGAGAAAAAAACTGGTCTTTCAACCAGTGACCCCAGGTTACACCCTGTCGACCTTAGCGCTCCCTTAATTCCGTTTTGGATCAAAGCCCACACGGACGCCATGCACATATCATGTTGTGGGGCGGGCCTGGAATGCGGGAAGTCAACATGGAAAGGAAATCAGGATTCAGTGTGATGATTTATAAAACATAATGTGTTTTTGAAATATAATCATTTCACTAACTGATTTCCTTTACAATAGGCCACCTGATTTTGCGCGATCCGCCGCAAGAAAGCGCAAAAAATCGCCGAATTTTTTGGGTCTATCACGGATTTTGTTGGTCCATCGCGAAGTTTTCACGATTTTGTAAAAAACCACCTTTTTTAAATGTTCCATTTGCAAATAAACAAACACAAACTGATATTAAATCATTTTATGCAGACGTCGGCGAAAATTGATTGACTACAAAGTTTCCAATAAGTGCCAAAATAAGCCAAATGTTATAAATAAATCCTAGCGTAGAACCCTACCTCTAACCTGTTAGTTGAACACGGGTGACCCGACCTCTTTTTTCCATTGTGAAGTGTCATGATATGGTTGCGCTTCAGTGCATTAAACAATAATATTGTTGATGCTTCAAAGCTATCACGCGCGGGGTTATCTGCGGTATCTGGTCTTTGTTCATAATTGGTTTATCCATGGGTTAATTAATCTCTTTGGAATTAAACAAATTCGGCCTTGGCCCCGCGGTAGGAAGGTATTTTCCCGGCCGGGAAATCGGGGTAGGGATGCGGAATGCAGAGGAGATGAAACAACAACTTCCACACATTCAGGGGCAAGAGTGGGATGGAACACCTGTCACGGGATCACGTCATCCGAGACTGGGGACCCACTCCCACGTGCGAAAGTAATTATTCTCGAGGGAGTTGCAAAGGCCTCAGCCCGCGGCACATGCGGCCATCTACATTGATTCAATATTTTATTCGAATTAAAGAAGGGAAAAAATAAAAGGTGATAATGATTGTGCTTCTTGTAATTTTCAGCCCGCGGAAGGAGGAAAAAAGTAAGGAATAGGATTTGTCAACGTTGGAAAGTTGAGCATTGTTTTTGCCCCAAAGACTTTTTCGTGTTCCTGGTTTTGTAGTAGTGGGCAAAATAAGGAAACGCATTTTAGCCGATTTTTGACTTTAAAACGCGCATTTTCGCGCATTTTTAAAATACGGGCCACAGGCGCATTTTGCAGTTTTAAATAGCGCAAAACTAAGGTGCCTACTTTACACCAATGTTGACTGAAACATAGCATATTAACCCCCGTTGATATGAATATTTTCAATCAACACCAGATGCCTCACGCAGTCGGAGGTGGAACTGATATTTAAGAGAGCAGCATAGGATGTTCTG